>ML820410.1:94938-127938 GCA_009831015.1 Picea engelmannii | reverse complement strand
GGTGGTCCTGAGAAGGACTTCTTGTAAGTCTTTCACCTTTCTTCTTCCCCTTCTTTACCGCCTCAGGTGAAGGACCACCTGTGGTGCGGGTAGCCTCTGCCTCGTGCCGAGCTACCAAAGAGGCTGTAACCGGCTTCACAGTCAGATAGGTCGGATCCGTCCTTACGGACAGATTTTGCTTATAACACGTACCAGATTACCTTGGGAAAGGAAACAACACCCACCAATGTTGATAATAAAGTCAAATGGGATAATAAGAATGACGAAGCACGTGGATTAATCAGAATGTCCATTTCTCTTGATTTAAGGTTCCACCTTCAATAAATTGATCAACCCAAAGAAGATTGGGACAAGATTGAATCTGTGTTTGGTAAACACAATATTATTCGAGCACAACAGTTAGAAAATCAAGTACTGACTTTAAGTCCAAATGATTTTTCTCGCATTGAAGACTATCTATCTAAGTTTAAAACACTCAGAACGTTATGTGAAGAATGTAAGATAAAGATAGAAGAAGATCATTGCATCTATCTTATTATTTCTAAGCTAGGTAGTGCATATTCTGTGTTTGTATCTACCTTTTATGCCATGCAAGAGGCTCTATGGACAACTTATAAAAAAACCCAGTCTTGAGAACTTTTGTGATGCTTTGATTAGAGAGCAAGATAAGCTTGTACAACTTGGAGTGATCAACACTGCAGGTACCTCCAATAAAGCCTTAGTCGTCGATCAAAAAGATAAACCCAAGAATACCAAGAAGCAACATCCTTGCCAAAACAACAAGCAATATAAGGGTCCCAAACTCACTCAGACAGCCTTCGCTCCTAATGGTAACAAAGGAGAAAAATATAAAAGTAAGAAGACTGACAAACATTGCAACTTTTGTGATAAAGATGTTCATGATGAGTCCAAATGTTTCAAGAAGATGACAACTTTAGAAACAACGATGAAGAAGCACAACATCAGTATTGATTCTACTTCTTATTCTTCTTCACATGGACATGCACTTTCTGTTTCTGGTTTCTCCTTCAATACAGCTTCTACTTCTTCTTTTGATGAGTGGCTTATTGATTCTGGAGAATCTTATCATATGGATAAGGATAGAGACATATTTTATGAACTAAATGAATGTAACACCAAGAAAATATTTGTTGGTGATGATAGATATCTTAGTGTTTAAGGATCTAGAACAGTTCAAGTAGAAAATAGTCATTTCAATGATGTATTATGTGTTCCAAGTCTTTCTTGTAACCTTCTATCAGTATATCAAATCACTCATTCAGGTGAAGGTAAAACCGTGGAGTTTTCACCTCACTAAGTTGTAATCAAGGATATAAAATATCATAAGCATGTTCTTACAACTGGAATTGTTGATGATATTACCAGGTTGTACAAATTTGACAACTTTGGGTCATCATCTTTTTCATCAGTTTTTGTTACTCATAGCGATGACTTGAGCAAAATTTGGCATGAGCAGTTTGGTCATCTAAACTATCGCTTATTGAAACAACTATGTAATCAACAAATGGTGACTGATCTTCCTCTTGTTTCATGCATAGATGGTGTTTGTGCCGGTTGTGTTCTTGGAAAACATCATCGGAACAGTTTTGACAAATGTGCCTCTTGGCACGCATTGGGCCCTTTGCAGCTTTCTCACAGTGATTTGTGTGGTCCACTTTCTTCTCCTTATTTTTCTAGGTGCAAGAATTTCTTAACTTTCATTGATGACTTTTCCAGTTGTACTTGGGTTTACTTCTTAAAATTTAAGAGCGAATTTTTTGACAAGTTTTTGGCGTACAAGGCCCTTGTAGAAAAGCAATCTGGACATCAAATTCAAAAGTTAAGAACATATAATGGAGGCGAATATGTGAACAATAATTTTACAAGTTATTGCACTACACAGGGCATCCAAATGCAACACAATGTTCCATATACACCACAAAAAAATGGTGTTGCTGAGAGAAAGAACCACACATTAAAAGAAATGGCTAATTGTATGATCCAATCTAAGGGATTAAGTCTAAAGTATTGGACGAAAGCAATCAATTGTGCAAATTACATAGTAAATCACACTCCCACAAAGACTCTTAAAAATATAACACCGGAAGAAGCTTGGACTAAAATTAAACCAGATGTAGGTCACTTCCGTGTATTTGGCAGTATAGCATGGGCTCACATTCCTGATGAGAAAATGAAAACATTGCAGCCTAAAAGTGAGAAGTGTATATTTGTTGGTTATTCTAAAGATGTCAAAGTATATAGACTTCTTCAACCACATTGTAATGAAATTATTATTAGAAGAGATGTTAAATTTGATGAAAATCTCTTGGCCTACAAGCCTAATTCGACAATTGTGCCTTCTTAGAACTACAAGGCATCTTCGGTGTTTGTGCCTTCTTCTGTTCCTATTCTGGTTTCTTATTCAGATGTTGATAGAGAGGATGAAAATCCGCCTCCGCCTGCTCACCTTCCTCTATATGAGTCCTTTGAACCTTAACCAACACCATCTCCACAGCTTCCTAGATGGATCCATTCAACACGAGAAGCAACTAATGATCTTGTCGGTGGTCCTTCATATTAGCATCGGACACGTTCACAGTTCCAGTGAGACTCTTCTCTTTTGGCTCAAGTTTCAGAGACTTGTGATCTAGAGACATTTGCAGAAGCTTCAGGTCATCCATATTGAGATACAAAAATGAATGCAGAGTATCGTTCTTTAATGGCCAACGATACTTGGGATCTAAATGGGTCTACACAACTAAGTATGCATCGGATGGAAGTGTTGAAATACACAAAGCTCGATTAGTTGCCAAAGTATTTTCCCAAGTTTAAGGAATTGAATATAATGAAACCTTTTCCCTTGTAGCCAAAATGAATTCCATCCACCTTGTTCTTTCCCTTGTTGCCTCACATAAATGGGAGGTCCATCAGATGGATGTTAAATCCGCCTTCTTGCACAGATATTTTCAAGAAGAAATCTACATGGAACAACCTTCTGGCTATGTCCAGAATGACTCTATCCTTGTTTGTCTCCTTAAGAAATCTCTTTATGGTCTTAAGCAAGCTCCTCGAGCTTGGTATGCGAAAATGGACATCTTTCTCATTGACACTGGATTCTCTAGATGCCATTTTGATCCTAATGTCTATACCAAGAAAGTAGGAATCCATCTCATAATCCTTGTCCCTTATGTTGATGACCTTATCCTTACTGGTAGTGACTCAAAATTTTTAAACCATGTGAAAACCAGCCTTAAGAAGAAATTTGAAATGACGGACTTAGGGTTTTTGCACTATTTCCTTGGCCTCCAAGTTTTGCAAAGCAATGAAGGAATTTTTCTTTCCCAATCTAAGTATGCTTGTGACCTTCTTCATCACTTTCACATGGATGATTGTAAACCAACCCCTTCTCCCTTCCAGTCTGGAGTCAAGTTTACTTCCACCTGTACTTCTCCCGAAGTTGATGCCTGTTTCAGGATTAATCCGTAAGTGCGGACACAAACTGATCTCCCTAGATCCACCTGGATCTAGAACAAAACAGGACAGAATAATACACTTTCCCTAGATTTATACTATTGAATGAACTAGGAGGCAAGAATCATGTACATACCTTATGATCACTTCCTTGGGCCTTTGTTGTTCCAAGCTTCGCTCCAATGCTCTTGTATCATCCAGACCACAACAAAACAAACCAATCGAAGTGAAGACAATTCAATATATTCAATATCTAATCTATACATATGATCAATGAGTTATGTAATAAAGTGACATTGGCTTTATGGGAAAGAGACATATTACTGTATTAAATTGATAGAAAGTAAGACTTACAACCTGAGCCTTGATGTTGTAGATCTCCTTTCGATGGCTCCTAGCTCTGACACACACACTTGCTCATGCATGAAGAAGATCAACCACTTTTGATAACCTTGCTGGTGTCTCTAGCTGCTGCAGCATCAATCCTTCATACAATCTTGCACTAATTCTCCAATCAATCTCTTGCTAGTTTGCTTCTTAACCCTTTCCATGAGCATTCTTCTCAATATATAGGAGAGAATAGATTAGTTACTTGGATAGGAATGATCCCAACATATCAGGAAAACCAGTACTTAGATAACCATTCAAATGCCAACTCATCCTTCTAGAAGATTCCCTTCTAGAAGGTTTGAGAATTCATCTTTTTCCTTCCTTTAGAAGATGTTCTCACCCTAATAGTTAGGTACAGTGCAAACCCCTTGCACTCCAACTTAATATAGCCTGCGATAATCATACATTCTCACAGGCAAATATATAAGTAGCCTGCGAACCTCCCTTAAAAATATGATTTCTGGAAGCAGACAAAGATAACTTTTTCTCAAGAAAGTGTTCCAGTGAAGAGCCTGATTTCTCCATCATCATTACATCATTATGACAATCAAAATTATGGATAACAGAATGCCCCCCAAATTCTGAGATTGGAACTAGTGGCAGTCGATAGACTTTGTAAGCTGCATGTGTATGTCAAGAACTAAGAGCACATCTAATCGGAAACCTGCAAACATCCAAGCATCGACAGAATATCATGTTTACCAATTTCTGAGGTAGGCATTCCCGTACTCAGATCATAGACTGATGACATCATAAACAAGGGTCACGGCCACCAATCATACACTGTGGATCCATGCCGTCACAATATAGCATAGCCACCTGAATACACTGTGGATCTATGCGACAAATTTTGAAATCAAGACGACATAGCCATGAATCATACACTGTGGATCTATGTGTCGCAATTTATACATACTCCATCGCAACCTGGATCACAAAGATAACATCCAGCGTCTTCAATCTCATCGCTCAAAGTACAAATCTAACCATGTGATTACATGCGTTGAAGTTGAACATGGTAGAAACCACTTGATTACCAGTCATTGATGAAACCATTAACAAGTGCGAGGGAAATCACCATTGATGTCAATGACTCCCAAGGTACTATAGTACAATCCATCGAGTGTGAATAAATGATTTGATGCCGAACATCCGACGGAATCTCCCGATCAGGGGTCAATGATGTAAACCCACTGTCGAAAGCGAGAAACTTGTCATTGAGGCATGCAAGCTCCAAGGTACTAAATAATTTCTAAGTCTTGATTCCGGATAATGTGCTGAAGTCGACGGAACAAAAATCGTCACAAGAGGGCCTTGATGTATCCCCCATCAATGACATGAAATGAGTAACAGAGTTTGAAGGTGAAACAAAGCACTTTGCAAATTGGACCGGACACAGGGAAGGCCGACACGGAGAGAATGGATAACTACAAATGGCCGACTCAATATAGGGTTCGGATGAAATTCTCTTGAACATATGAATGACACGACCAACAATTTGGCAGCATTGACTGAAATACGACACATGGAATCAATCGAAAGAGAGACAGATGGATTTCCCAAACCGGCTTCAAATGATGAATAGGGGGTGTCATGTTCAAGAGCGACACTTGCTGCCAATCAACACAAAGATGAAACATATCCCTTTCCCAAATTTTCCCCCACCATTTCTGGCAAGTACCTCTTTATTTGTACGCAAGCTTGAAGAGGATCACATATGCTTGTTAATATAAGCTCATCCTTCGGACGAGTCCCTCGGAGTATTTTTAACGAACCCTAGGAAGGAGTGGTTCGGTCCCATCACGGGTCTGTCAATGTTTGTTTAACGAGTCCAGAGATAGTAAACTCGAAGGTTTTTCAAGATTATAGAGTTAGGAAAAACACTCAAAAGAGAACTCTCTCAGTTCCTTTTTCGTACAGTAGTCCAACGAGACCGAAAAAGGGTTAAACTATCGCTCGAAAGACACATACTTCAAATACTTTATCGAGCGTGAAAACAACAAGGTTTCTCGGCAATCTTTTCATGTTTAGAGAGTCTGAAAAGATCTTAAAGAGAACTCTAGGGGGGTTCCTTTTTTGTATAACCACAGCGAGCCCGAAAAAGTGATAAACGACGCTCGATCAGGTTCTTATGTTTTTCACAAGCGCAAGAACAGACAAAAGGCGCTCGAGGTTTTATATAAAAACCATAACAAACAATCAAAATCACACCACACCAGGGAAAAATTCTGTCCATAATCATCCATGTTTCACCCCTGCAAGTCATTTCACTCATTTTCACATTGGTGATTAGGTTTAAATAATAAATAAACATAAAAAAATAAAAAAACACATTTGATATAGTAAAAAGTAATTAAAATGAGTGAATAAACAAATTTACCATATCATTTCACACTTTTACCATTGAGTTCCAAAAACCCTCATTTTACCCTCTACATTCGGTGTCGATTTCCGGGAGCTATGGGAGACCATTTGACATGCCATCAGCAACATTCTGGTAAGTTCTTCATTCCTGATCTTTTCATGGTTTAAAAATTTGATTTCATGGGTTAAAAATTCAGTTTTAAGTTATTTTTTTGAACCCTTTTTGTGTGGAGACATTCTCGCAGGTGGCCCATACGGGACCTGCGAGAATGACTCATTCTCGCAGGTGGGACTTAAGCCACCTGCGAGAAGTTCGCACTGTGCATAGTATGTCCCCTACGAGCAACGCAGAACCCAAATTTTTTTGAAACGTTTAGCCAATAAAAAAGATTATCTTCATGACTAAGATCATTAATCATGTTTGTATGTTTCTTATGCAGGTAAATAGCCACAAACATGGTGCTCGAGTGGCGAGAACGATAACACAAGGAGGATAATGCAAACGCCGAAAATCACCCTCCAACTATAGCTACTTTAAGAGACTGTGGTCTCTTAAAATACTTCCGTATCCCGGGCATGAGAGCCCAAGTCCATTTGTTGGAGTATCTAGTCCAAATGTGGGATCTGGACGAACAAGTTTTCATTGTGGGAGCTCATACATTAGCTATTGACATTAAGGACATATATTTCTTGACCGGATTATCCAGGCGTGGGTCCCATGTCAGTCTGACCGGCAGCAGAGGTGGCGGTTTGAAAATGAGTGAATACGGTAACCAATATTGTGTACCGGAGGCCGAAAGAAAGAAAGGGAAAGTGGCAATCTGGGGAGTAATTGACTTGACTCTACGCACTATTCTCTTCACGATTGCTCAGATGGCTGGAAGTGTCACTCCCCATATGGCATTGCAGAGATATTTCCAGTATGCCATTGAGTGTACTGAGCCCCGAGTATTTAACTGGGCTGATGCAGTATTGTGTAGTATCAAAAAACAGTTGACTAAGTGCAGGCGGGGAGAACTAAAACAATTTGGTTATGGATCGTTGTTAGTGTCCTTCTTCCTAGAGAGGGTCCCTGTATTTCGTCTACAGGCTGAGTGGGATCTTCCTGGTCCTAGGGATCCAAGGATGTTATGATGGTGTAGGCTCATGGCCCGGCATGTGGCAGGACCAATCGTCAAATATGACGATATTTTCTTTGACTGGTTGCAAAACCAAATGCTGATGGTCGACGACTACGCCTATGCTGGGTTGGATTTTCGAGGAGATCCGGATCTAGCACTGCCTGAGGACGCTCAGTGGGGAGACCTCGGTAAGAAGTACACATTTTTTCTCTTTTTAAATGTTTTTGTTTTATATTTAAATGTTTTTTTTTATAAATTTATCCAAAGACTAACACAAAACGTTGTCGATAACACAGATGTTGGAGCATATAGACCTTCTGGCTCTTCTCCTATTCAATTACGAGGAGAGGCAGCAGTAGAAGTACCACAGTACGCCGAGGATTATCTGACAGTGGAGAAGAATTTAGAGGGCGTGACAACCGACATTCCAGATATGACTCTGGAAGAGATTCCACGACGCGATCAACGTCACACTGTAGGAGTTTCTGCAGCTATAGGTCGACTGCTCCACAGAGTGGCTAGGGTAGTAGTGTGTTACCGTGACCGTCATCCGTGACGTCACCTTGTAGAAGCTATAAGCTTCAATTTTTGATATTTTGGTCTTCGGACAAACATTATGTAAAAACAAACTCTTTTGATCGTTATATATATACAAACGGCTTCTACCAGTTTACTTTACATTGTGTGAATTGTAATGTGTTTGATTTATAAATTGTTCAAATGTCTGTCCAATACATAATTAGCCAATGCATCTGTTAATGTATTAAGACGTCTAGGAATATGTTGATATTCAATGTAATCAAAATACCGTTCCAAGAGGCGAATCCACAAATATACCCTTAATAAAGTAGGACTTCGAATAGTATAGACATTATTTAGCTGTAGTACCACAAGCTGCGAGTCGAGTCGCCCAACCAAGTGATGAATTCCAAGCGAGATAGCATCAACCAATAATTCAATAACGACGCTATACTCGGCAATGTTGTTGGTTGCACGGCCAAGACATACACCTCGTAAAGATATAAGTTCATTTGTTGGGGCATAGATTTCCCATGCAACGGAAGCTAGGTTCCAAGTACTACGGCTAGCACCATCAGGGAAGCTGATATAGGGTAGCGAAGACTCCAACATCTGGCAATCAAAAATAATGTCACGTAAGGGCAGAGACCAGATAACATCAAAAGCAAACTAAAGTAACACACACACAGTATGATACATAAAAATATAAGTACTCTTGCACAAATAACTTATGCATAGTACTTCTTCAAGTACAACCCATTCCTGGGTTCACTCAAAGGTATACCATCATAATCAACTAGCTCATACGCTCCTTTTTCAAAAACTTTGCGAACAATGTAAGGGCCACACCACATGGGTTCGAATTTCCCAGCTCCTAAGACATCTTTATCTTGTTCATACAGAATAACAAGATCTCCTTCATAGAAAACGCGAGGCTTGAAATGCTTGTCATGCTGTGCCTTAACACGTTTCTTTTGGGCTTCTATTACAAGGGTGGCATCACGTCGAGTCTCGTCTAATCGCATCAAATACAACAGACGTTCCTCTTCTGTAGAAGTATTGGGTAAGAGTTCTACAGCTAGCTTCAAAGAAGGTATCTCACATTCTATTGGTAGAATGGCTTCCATGCCATAGACTAATCGAAAAGGCGTAAACTCCGTAGCGGATTTAACAGATGTCTGATATGCCCACAATGCCGAAAACAACATCGTGTGCCAACTGGTTTTATGAATTCCTATCATCCATCGAATCATAGTTATAAGTACCTTATTGATTGCTTCGACGTGGCCATTAGCCTGCGGATAATAGGGTGTTGAGCTATCATGACGAAGACCCAACTTCTCCGTAAGTTCAGACATCATAAAATTCCTAAAGTGACTACCGTGATCGGTAATGATAGCCCGAGGAACACCAAAACGTGCTATGACATGGTTGAAAAGAAATAATGCTGCAGTCTTTCCAGTATTATCGAATGTTGGCATCGCCTCTGCCCATTTTGTAAAATAATAAACAACTACAATAATATAACCATGCCCCCCGGTCGAGTGAGGGTGACATGTCATGAAATCAATGCCCCATTTTTCAAAAGGACCAACGGAGACCACAGGATGAAGGGGAGCAGGATGCGACCGTATCTTATGATTGTAGGTCTGGCAGGCATGGCACTTCTGAACAACAGTAATGCAGTCATTGAACAAGGAAGGCCAAAAATATCCTGCACGTAAGATCTTCTGGGCAGTAGCATACCCAGACATATGACCACCACATGCTCCAGAATGGCTGTCATTCAAAGCTTTCTCAGCTTCGTCAAAAGTCAAACAACGTCGAAAAACAGAGTCAATGCCTCGACGGTAAAGAGTGTCTCCAAGAATAATATATTGACGTGCTTGATAACATATACGACGACGTTCGGCGCTAGACAAAGCAGGCCAGAAAGTTTGAGTTTGGAGATATATAATGATATCTCCTTACCAAATATTGTCAGTATTGATAAGGAAAAGTGATTCGTTAGGTAACGAATCGACTGCTACATTTTCCGTGGCAGAGTGGGGAAAATCACAAATTAACTCAGCAAAAACCAAGGATTTCTTCGACGTGGCGTGATTGAATTCCAAGTCGAACTCCTGGAGAATGACAATCCACTTGGAGTACTTGCCCCCCAACAATTGACGTGTCAAAATATGTTGCATGGGGTTACAATGTGAAATCATTGTAGTTTTCCTGGAGAGAATATAATGGTGAAAACGTTGAACCGCTTGTACAGTAGCCAAAGCCAGTTTTTCAACATGTTGGTACTTGATTTTAGTGGATGTGAGACTTTGACTCAAGTAATACATAACATGTTCATCGTGTGCATCATCCTCCTGAACGAGAACCATGCCGATAGTATACTCAGAAGCAGCTAGATAAAGAAAGTAATCCCAACTATAATCAGGAGGGAAAAGAAGTGGAGCTTTCGTGAGGGACAATTTCAAAGCTTCAAAAGCGTTGTTGGCAAATTTATCCCAAACAAACTCTGAACCTTTCTTTAGAAGACGTGTAAAACCACGAGTAATATCGGCGTAATTAGGGATGAAACGACGAAGAAAGTTTGCTTTCCCCTGCAAACTTTGTAACTGGCGCAATGAAGAAGGAGGAGGGAGATTAAGAATCGTCTCAACCTTAATAGGATCTACCCGGATCCCTTGACGTGAAATAATGAAACCGAGGAGACGACCAGACTCTACCCAAAAGACACATTTATGAGGATTCAGGCGAATGCGATAGAACCAACAACGAACGAAAATTGCTCGGAGATGAGTAGGGTGATCAACTCGACGTAAGGAATGAGCTGGCAAGTCATCCAAATAAGGTTGAACGATATGCTTTATATCATGAAACACATAAGACATAACACGTTGAAATGTTGCACCTGCATTCTTAAGACCGAAGGGAAGTTTTCTATAGGCGAAAGTACCCCAAGGACAAATAAAAGAATTTTTATGTTGGTCCTCAGGAGCGATGTTAATTTGATTATAGCTGGAAAATCCATCCATGAGAGAAAAGATTTCACTGCCGGCACAGTCATCGAAAATCTGGTCAACGAAAGGGGTTGGAAAATTGTCCTTGGGACAGGCTTTGTTAATATCCAGATAATCAACACAAACACATATACTACCACCTATCTTATCAATCGGTACAGGGTTGGAAACCCATTCTGTCAGAGCCGCGGGATAAATAAAACCGACTTTAAGAAGTTTTTCAACTTCGAGTTTGATAGCTGCCGCTTTACGTGGATGGACAGGATGGAGGCGCTGCCAGACTGGTTTAGCTCCGGGGTATGTCTTAATTTCACGGACAACAATAGCAGGGTCGATACTCGACATCTCTTCGTAACTCCAGGCAAATATATCACAAAATTCTTTTAACAAGGAAGTATAAGTGACAATTTCTTCGGGAGAACACGAAGCTCCAATATGAACATTTTCAACTATCCCAGGTTTAACTGAAATATCAATGGGTATCGTGGGAGAAATATTACTGAGGTTCCCTTCTGCAAACACATCACGTGTAAAATGGGGAATGATCGATATGACAACAACGGTCGACGGAGTCGAAATCCATTGATAATTCTCGAGAGTGTGTTGTTCCAGAAACAGTATGGAACGATGATGCCCATCGTCCCAAGGGGTGTCGGCCATGACGGACATGATCATATCATTAGTGGGAAAGATGACACGGAAAGGATCGGGAGACAACTCCTCAATAGAGGGTGTAGAAAGTGTTTTCGATTGAATCGCATGATAAGCAGACTCGACCGGACTTAACGGCATGACGTCGCCGAAACGAGTATGATCTCCAGGATCGGGGACTATCCAAGGGTCGACAGACACAGGAAGTTCATGAGGTACAGTAGAGATCATATTAATAGAAGCAACTGACGGGCGAGGAATATCGGGTGGTGGTGGTATGGGGAAAGTACCCATTAACGAAGAGTCTTTTAAAACACCGACTCCGACATTCTCGTAACCCGGTGGGGTTTTAGCTATAAACGACACATTGCCAGTGCGAGTATTGGAATTAAAGAAGGCAAGTTGATCAACCGTAACGACCTTTCCTTGATGAGGAAAACGGACTACACGGAAAAGTGTTGACACAACAGCACGCATAGAATCGACCCAGCTACGACCAAGTATAAGATTATAATCTAGAGGAGCATCGAAAACTTCCACTTCAACTTGGACTGTCTTACCTTTGAGAGTAACAGGAAATGATGGAAGAACACCGTAAGGCTTGAAACCAGATCCATTGAAGGCTCTCAAAGTATTTTGTGATTCATTTAAAGGAGGAGAGCCAATGGCTTTCCAACAAGTAAAAGACATTACGCACGTAGAGGCACCCTCATCAATAACTGTTTGACAAATGTTCTTGTCAGTGACAACAACTTGTATCTGAAACACAAGTTGTGGGGGTAACCTTGGAATATGATCTTCCAAGTCAAATACTATCAAATTCGTATCTGCAGGGTCAATTCCACCTATGTCTTTCAACAGAGCCCTTCGTTGTGCAGGACAAGACTGAATGACTTCAAGGGCAGACATCGTTGAAGGTGCTTGGGCCAGATATTCGACAATGCTATAGTTATGGGCTGCACGAGCATGAGGATTGAATGTCGATTTCTTAACGACACCTTTCGGGGGTCGTAGGACTGTATCAGAGCTCGGTCGTTCGAGATGAAGAGGACCATTGGTAGGTGGAGTCGGTGGAGAGGGTTGTACCAAAGCAAGAGGTAAATCGTCAACCTTCTCCTTAGATGGAGAATAATCTTTGGCTCTAGTTGCGATGGCAACGTCATTGTTCTTAGAATCACCGGTGCACATCAAAACATATGATGTCGTAGAAGTAGAGGGTTG
Source organism: Picea engelmannii (assembly GCA_009831015.1). Taxonomy (NCBI): domain Eukaryota; kingdom Viridiplantae; phylum Streptophyta; class Pinopsida; order Pinales; family Pinaceae; genus Picea; species Picea engelmannii. Next base: position 115,181 of record ML820410.1, on the reverse strand, counting down.
GTCATGGATGACCAACGAGGCCTGTTGCTGAGATGGGAAGGGTTGGGACAAGACTGCCGGCGTAGAGGGTTTCGACATTCCTTGAAGGAACTTATTAACTTCGGCACGTCTAGGACAATCCTTCGTGTAGTGATCGTCACCATAGATAAGGCAAGGGTAACGTGGTTTGCGCTTATCCCGATCGTCAACATGAGGGGTTTTAGTTTGCTCATTTTGATTATTATTTTTACTCCTTATTCTTGCCTCTCCCTTTCTTTGATTTATTTTTACCGGTCGGGGTAGATTGAACAACGTTCACTTCAGAAGTTTTACCGGTGGGAGGAGCAGGAGACGGAGCATTTTGAACATTAGAAGATGTATATTTAGGGGTTGTACTTAAAACAGAATGTGAGTGGGTATGAGTAGTACCAATCACACCATCAGCTGCATGCGAGGCAACTGGAGTAGTTGAAGTGTTGGAAGTACCAGGACGAGGTAATTCAGGTAGCAGGTTATAAAGTGTTCCCGTTTGCGAATAAACGAGATCAAGATATTGAGCATGACTGATAGCCTGATCCTCTGTAACAACACCGCCCATATCAATGTCTTTACCAATTTCATTCATGAAGGATTTCGTAAACCATTCTGCTAGTAACTGATCAGAGAGTTCAAGTTTAATGAGACGTCGTCTCCTTCGCCACTCATGAATATGATCCGATATATGAGTTCCTTTAGTTTGTTTGAAGGAAGTCAAAATCTCAGTCACAGTATCATAACAGATCGGTAACTGGTAATGTGTAAGGAAAGCCATAGCTAGGGTGTTGAAATAAGAAAAGAAACCTCGTGGCAATTCAATATACCACTTCGCAGCAGCACCAGTAAGGGTTCTTTGAAAAAGATGTAGACGAATGGAGTCATCCATTAGGGAGTTGGATGAACACCATAAATGAAAAGTCATGACATGATTATTTGGGTCCTCTCCCGCCTTTCCATCGAATTTCGGAATATCCAATGGAAGCTTAGCAGGAATAGCAGGCCATTGGGGAGAGTGACGAATAGGATCATTGAGAATCCTAGACAAATCTGGAAAATCCAAGGTAGCAAGAAAAGGCAACTGCCGATTCACTTGTGGGTAATGGTGACTTTAGGGTGGAAGCCCTGTCGGCAAACCAGTAGGACCGTATGCAGTCTTCCCATAGAGGGAAGACCCTAGCTGATTCAGTGGTGGCTAGATAGGATAGTAACCCCAAGGATTGTGACCTTGAGTTTGAGTAGGGACCTGAGGTTGAGTAGTCTGATCCGAACCCCAAATAGGATTAGTTATACCTGGATAAGGTTGGCCTACAGTAGGGACAGTTTGCTTCCCCCCAGCATTTTGAGGAAATTTTCGTAGAAGTTGATTCCAATATTGGGCCAAGTCAGGAGGTATATTTTGTCCAAAAGGTGAAGTTGGTCCCCCTATCGTAGGTATAGTTCCAGCCGGAAGTTGTGTACCAACCGTAGGTTGCGTAGTAACTGTGTTGTGTCCAGGAAAAGGAAAAGGAACCGTACCACTCTGTCCACCAACAGGAATCTGCGGGTGTGGTGCAACAGTCGGGATAATGCCACTAGGATAAGGATTACCAGAAGGAAATGGAGGGAGTGTCGGGATAAAAGAGGGCATACCTAGAGAACCAGTTGGGGTTTGCGGAGGTGTTGGATTAGGAGCATTCAAAAAAGCATTCAACGCATGGTAACTAGGAGGTAAATTTGGGTTAGCCTCAGGCATTCTCTGGGTATTGATAGGAGCAAGGGTAGTTGCAGGAATTTCGGTTTGGACACTCATAGTATTCGCGAGATGGGCCATCTCAAGAGGAAGAACAAAATGGTAAGTGGTCGCTACAGGTGTAGTTTCTGTCTCAGGAGATACTGGAGGGTTGATTTCGTAAACTGAAGGTGACTCAGTATCGAAAAGGACTCATCGAAAATCACCCAACCAAAAAGGATCTTGGCCTACTACACCAGAAGAAGGCCCAACGGTTGATTCAGAAGATGTAACAATGGCTTCGTCAGAAGAATTCACTCGTACAATAGGTCGTTCACCATGACGAATGCGATAGTCCTCTCTAGTATTGGTGATTCGAAAATCTTCGAGAGAGTCAGTTCGTTCTACCTGTGGGGGTGGTGTAGTGACAACTGGAACGTCATTGGTTTCCCCGTGTGGTGGAGTAACCACCGGGACTTCAGTCTGATGGGGAGAACCCTCAGGTGTACTGGTAGGTGAGGGTTGAGTATCGCCCAGATGTTCTAGAGATAACCTTGCATTCTACGTGAACGCTGTGGGGGAGCAATTGTAAACAAATGACAAGCTCCGCAAAGAAATTACTATGGTCAACTTTGAGAAACAAAGAGCACGCGCTAGTAAATAAAATCTAGGAAGCAATCACCAAGCAGACAATACCTTCTAATTTCGAAGCCACTAGTTGGTGATGAAATCCAACGTCGCAACAACGAGACGAGAAGGGGTGGGGCTAGGGTGGAAAAGTTACGTTGACGACCTGCTTAACGGACTTACACCCTGGTGCAAGCTCCCACACATAATTGTGGGTATACCCTCCAAGGAGCCCGAGTGAGTCTGGCCAACGTCAATTCCAGGTACCGTGAAGACTTTCCCCTCCACATTCACCTTGGGTAAGAACCTAGAGAGATAGGCCACTAAGGTCACCACAAACAATAGTAAAACCTGGGGGAATAGTCGTCAGTCCGATCCACACGCAAGGGCAGGGTATCTAGCCCAAAATCAACTCAAAGGCTTCCACTCATCATTGTGGGTATACCTCGGAGTGATCCCCGTAATACATGTAATCTCTACACCAATGTCAAGAAAGCAGGGTTAGTAACTCTGCCAACACCAATGCGACCTAGTGCTTGACCCTTGTGTTAGAAGGGCGTCCCAGGACAATATGTTGCAAATGCAATTTAACACTCCCTAACTCAAGATGCTATTGTGTGTATTGAGCTTTTGGAGAGTGTATCTCTCTTCCTACTCCAAAGCACTAGCCTAGCTAAATGTTGGTGTAAAAGAGCCCTAGAAAAAGTTACTAGATAAATTTTAAGATTACGCAATGTGTTTAAGATTTGTTGTTTACTCAAAGGTAACGGAAGTGAAACTCATGTTGTATGACTCTGTCCCAAATAATGCAAGGATAATAATGCAATATGACTCTTTTCATTCCATGAATCCTAGTTATGGGAGAGAGAGAAAATTTTCCAAATCAACTCAATACTATCATGCAATGCACAATTTCCTTTCAGATGTTAATTCAAACAACCATTTATCAAAGGACAATTTCTATGTGTCTTTTTCAAATACTTCAACAAACGCTAAAATTTGATTTTTCAATGTTTTCTAAAAGGCAAAAAATAATGTTTTTGAAAGAAAATATTATTATTCACTTTCCAAAAAGAATTCCCACTATATCAATGAGAAATCATAAAACCAAATCATAAAGAATCAATCAATAACAACCCAATCACTTCTTTCAATGAAAGCAAAAACAAAACAAAGAGAAAACCAATGAGTCTTCTCAACGCAAACAAAAATGTTCTTTCGAACCACCAATCAAATGAGAAACACCGAGCACTTAACTCTCAACCAATCACTGGTTCTCGGCCAACCAGACACACTCAACTCCAGAAGTCAGAGAGAATGAATTTCCAATAAGAGCCAAGAAATGAAAGTCAAGCTACAAAAGACAAGAAACACCTTGAAACCCTAAAAAAATTCAAGCATGCAAACTAAAGCAAGAGATGTATCAATCAATGATCCAATAAGCCCATCAAAGGTGAATCAACTGATCTGAGCAATCAAAACTCAAATTCAAAATTTTCAAAAATCTTGCTCGCAGGCAAGCAGTGTAACACAATACGAGAAGATAGGATTCTCGCAGGCCACCTTGTAGCAAGGTGCGAGGTGTTCGCACTGGACCCTATGTGCAGGGTGTGAACTTGACCAATTCTCGCAGTCTACAGTTAAACGTAGTGCGAGAAGTCCTGAAGATGACAAAAATTTTGAAAATGAAGGCAAAATTGACAAAGGCTTATAGACCCAGAAGGTCTCTCAGGATATCCTGAGGACTCAGAGACTGATAAAACAAGAGAAATATGAAACTAGAGAAAATGGCCACAGAAAAATACAAAAAGCCACCAAAAAATGGGATTCTCCCCAGTGGAGTCGCCAATTTTGTTTCAGGATTAATCCGTAAGTGCGGACACAAACCGATCTCCCTAGATCCACCTGGATCTAGAACAAAACAGGACAGAATAATACACTTTCCCTAGATTTAGACTATTGAATGAACTAGGAGGCAAGAATCATGTACATACCTTATGATCGCTTCCTTGGGCCTTTGTTGTTCCAAGCTTCGCTCCAATGCTCTTGTATCGTCCAGACCACAACAAAACAAACCAATCGAAGTGAAGACAATTCAATATATTCAATAGCTAATCTATACATATGATCAAGGAGTTATGTAATAAAGTGACATTGGCTTTATAGGAAAGAGACATATTACTATATTAAATTGATAGAAAGTAAGACTTACAACCTTAGCCTTGATGTTGTAGATCTCCTTTCTATGGCTCCTAGCTCTGACACACACACTTGCTCATGCATGAAGAAGATCAACCACTTTTGAGAACCTTGCTGGTGTCTCTAGCTGCTGCAACATCAGTCCTTCATACAATCTTGCACTAATTCTCCAATCAATCTCTTGCTAGTTTGCTTCTTAACCCTTTCCATGAGCATTCTTCTCAATATATAGGAGAGAATAGATTAGTTACTTGGATAGTAATGATCCCAAGATATCAGGAAAACCAGTACTTAGATAACCATTCGAATGCCAACTCATCCTTCTAGAATATTCCCTTCTAGAAGGTTCGAGAATTCATCTTTTTCCTTCCCTTAGAAGATGTTCGCACCCTGATAGTTAGGTACAGTGCAAACCCCTCACACTCCAGCTTAATATAGCCTGCGAGAATCATACATTCTCGCAGGCAAATATATAAGTAGCCTGCGAACCTCCCTTAAAAATATGATTTCTGGAAGCGGACAAAGATAACTTTTTCTCAGGAAAGTGTTCTAGTGAAGAGCTTGATTTCTCCATCATCATTACATCATTATGACAACCAAAATTATGGATAACAATGCCACCCTGTACCGTCAATTAGTTGGTAGCCTCTTATACTTGACTCATACCCGTCCTGATCTTTCCTTTGTTGTTGGTCTTGCTGCCTGGTATATGAAAACACCCCATGAAAGCCATTGGAAATAAACTAAAAGGATACTTCGCTATGTCCGTGGTACAATTCAGTTCGAGATACATTAAAATTCAGGGTAGACTCCTTTATTGGTTGGTTTCACTGATTCAGATTGGGTCGGTGACCCTAATGATCGAAAGTCTATTGAAGGTTATGTTTTCAGCCTTGGTTCAGGACCTGTCACTTGGGCCTATAAGAAACAACATGTTGTTTCACTTTCTTCAGCAAAAGCAGAGTATCGAGCAGCGGTAAATGCAAGTCAGGAAGCCTTGTGGCTTCGACAGATCCTTTCAGATTTTGGATTTCAGCAGCAACATCCGACCAGCCTTTGGTGCGACAATCAGAGTGTCATCAAGCTCGCCAAAGACCTAGTTCAACATCAGCATAACAGGCACATCAAGATACACATGCACTTCATCAGACAACTCATTCATGATCAAATTATTGAAGTGCTCTTTTTCCCTACAGAAGATCAAGTTGCAAACATTTTCACAAAGTCTCTTACAGAAGCGAAGTTTTCCAAACTTTTATCTATGTTAGGAGTTCAGAAAGTTGTCATTAAGGGGGGATAGGCTCTAATGCCTCCTTCCTTCTCCTATTGTTTCACTATTGTAAATCCTTCAATCCTATCCCAAGTTTTTCTTAAGGGGGGATGTTAGGATATTTAGACACTTAGGATTTAGCTAATATCTACTTGGTCTAATGTGTCATTAGGTAAAAGTGTGTTTCTTTAGTATGCATTTGTAGTTAGGAAATCTGACGGTCATGATATGTTCCCGACATAGAGTGATCTAACGGTTCATATTCTCCTCAATCTTAATGGCCATTGATCCATGGATTAAAACCCGATTGGTCATGATCTCCTTTTAAAGAGCATGGAGGGTCATTTGCCAATGATCGATTGTGAGAAAATCTCTTGTAAAATCTCTCTGTAATATTTTTCTTTTGCATTAATAAACTACTCCAAGTGACCGCGTTGGTTGGGGATGTGGGTGTTTCCCCGTAGGGGTTTTACCACATCAAAACATCGGTGTGTTGATCTTTGATTTGGTTGTGTCAGCGATTACTGAAGGTGTTCATCCTCTGTTGTAATACCTATGTTGTCGAAAAATATTTTCTTTCATAACTTGATACAATGAGGTCTGGTTTTCTTTGGGAGGATCCTTATCTAGCTCATAAGTGGAAATTAGAAAATAAATAATATATCTAAGACCATACACAATGTGCTCAATGCAAGGTTGCATCGGTTAAGGAACTTTGCACAACCTAGGTTTTCCCAATTGAAGTTTTCTATCATCTCGTCTTGTGGTGATAATTCTTAATGGAATCATGTTGTACAATGAATCCTATGAGGAATAAGAGACTATCATCACTTTACACATTATTGTAAACATAAATCATAGCAAGCTCATCATTATTTGGGGCATTATGGACAACTTCCTTGCTTTTTGTTTGGCATCAAGTGAGGATTTTAGGATATCCACAAATGGGTGAAGGGTGTTTATGTTTTCATAGCACTTAAGTTTAGAACATGGTATCAATGTGCACATGGGAATTTGACATTCCCATTACTGCCACTATAGGTGTCATAATTTTTGTGTAATCATGTGGCTACTGATAAAACAAAGTCAAGGGTGTTTTGGCGATGGTAGAAAAATATTGGTTTCCCACCAGGGTCTTGTATCCTTCTACTTCAAATAATATTTTTTCCATTTTATTTGCCCTAGACCACACATTATCCAATGCCACTAAAGTTGGCTTGGCTTCCCTTGATAAAAATGATTGATGTTTTCTATTTGCAGCCTTGACATTCTAAAATCTAGGATTCTCTCTTCATATAATGTTCTCTCACATAATCTAAAAAATAACCTTTAGTTCCACAACTATGAAACAATGATGAAAATGATATTGTTTTGAAAAATCCAAAGCATACATAAAGAGAGAATTGCTTAGATAGAAATTTCTAATTTTGTACACATATAATTTCTTAAGTGGCATCATTATTAAAAAAAGTTCTCAAGAACTTGACATTAAAGTGTTACAACATAATTTTTCCACTTCCCAAATTCCATGCTAGCTTCAATGATTTACAAACTATTGTGAATATTTCATTAGAATAGTTTGTCACAATAAATCTTACAATATTTTAAAATATCTTATTATGCAATGTTTTTCTTTAGATTCATATTTAATATTACTAGCTTAATGGATGAAGTACTAAAATAAATTCAAATTGAAATGCAAGAAGCTAAAAAAATAACATACCATCCACAAAAATAACACAAGATGTACCTTGGGACAACCCAATACAAGGAAAACCAGCTAGAAGGTGAGGCCTATGCCGTGCTCCTTTCTTCTTGGCTATGAAATGCAAATACAAAGAATAAGGGCACTCGCTAAAGTGTTTCCATGGGAACTGCAACCTATATGGATACTACATGATCTTCTAATTCCTTTGTTCTACTTTAGTATTCCACTCTCAATGCTTCACTCCACTAAAGAACAATACTCAATAAAAAAAAATGCAACCCCTTCGTTTCTTGTTAGCCTAGTATTTAACATGGCTTGATAGCCATCTAGGGTTAGTGTTAGGGTTTTTACATGCCTCAAATCCTAATTAGGATTAATTTTTTGGACCGTTTAATGAAAGGAAATAAGCATGTGAGAGAAATAAAATAATAGACCAAGAACATAGCAACACATAAATCATGCATGAGATTTATCCTAGAAAACCCAAACTAAGAAAAACCAACTAATAGATATATTATTTACTTGACAAAACCTGGCCAAGCCATCCAACCTGCTAGCCTCGACCAAGTAAGCCTTCACCACTCAACTCTCGGCACATTACAGTGGAGTATCACCAGCCTTTTAAAGGATTTCATAGCATGCAATCCACGTGCTCTAAAACCACTGGTCACCAAAACCATGTGCCCAAAACCACCATTGTTCACCTAACAAATTTGACTCTTTCACTGAGTCAAGTTTAACCTAAAATTCCCTCCTTTAAACTTGACTTGAGGTTTCCCATGACCAAATTCAGCCAAGTGAGTTTGCATTGCTCACCTCCGGGCCCTACCTGTTGATTAAGGTTGGTTGTCATTGATGTCAACCCTTGAAGAAAGCCCCGCAACACAAAGGTTTGGGTAATGGACCCAATATTGTTTGATGTAAAGATGACTCATTATTGCCTTTTCATGGTTGATAAGAAATAAATATGGATGAACTCCAAAGTGGTCCCCTTATGGTGAAAGCCCTCACGGGAAGACGCTTTGCGGAGTAAGAGAACCCATGCTTAATTGTGGAATAATGAGATGAAGGAAAATGAACTTGTGAGGTAAACTATCCTAGATGGATATTTCTTATCATTCCATTTTCGGTGGTATGTGGAACGTCACATAACTCCTCACGGTTAGAAAGTTATGGCCATGAGAAGTTGGAGACCCCAGGTTTGGGTAATGGACCCAAGTTTGTTTGATGGATAATTGTATGAGTTATGATATATTTTCAGATAATGTTATTCTATATAGATAGTACATGTCATTACATTTCTGTTAGTATGTGGAATGTCACATAACTCCTCACGGTTTGAGAGTTATGTCCTTACGAAGTTGGAGGACCCACATATGTCATCTAGAAGCCCCAAAAGGTCAAAGTAGTCAAAGTGGTTTAAGAGTTTTTAAAAGGTAAATAATAAAGTGAAGTAATGAGTGTATTATAATTCAAAGTGAAATAAATTGTTTTAATAATAAATTTAATGGAGAAATTAGAAGTGGGTTAACCCTAAAATAAGGAAAGTGGGCCCAAGTGACCTAGAAGATGTTTTTAAGGAAGCTACTTGGAGAGTATAAATAAGAGGCAAGGCTCTCTCATTTTAATCACACTTGAGCATATTGAATATCTATAGGTGTCTGATGTAACCAAGGATATATAAGCCTAAATTCTTAGGGAAGGTGAAGAAAAGAAGGCCGAAATGCAAGGAAGGATAAATTCTTTTGATGGTGCTTTCTACGGTATGTTATTTACAGGTCATCTCACCATTTTCGCTATAACTTTTTTTATATAATGATTCAGACCTTGAAATTTATATTCCATTGAGAAAACATACCCAAGTATATGTGGTAAAAAATTCAGCTTGTGGGTCTTTGTATTGTGGGAGTTACACTATGTAGAAAATAGGGTTTGTGGCTAGTCCTGAAACTAGTAAAAAACAAGTGTTTCGGGTAAAAACGTCATAACTTCTTCATAACAGATCCAAATTCAGTGAGACCAAATGTGTTGGTTAGGGTACAATCTGTATTATTTTTTTTAATAGTTTCAAATCAATTCAACAAATATTTCATGCAGGGCACGCTCTACAAGGTCGCTCTCTAGAATAAGCCAGAATTCAGCAAGGTATGCCATTTTTGATATAAATCCTTTTCTGAGAGGTTCCAAGTAGTGATAATTGGAGGCATTGCATAAAAAACACTATATAACATTGTGTATCAGTTTCAAATCTTTATACATTACAGGTTCAAAGTTATGATTACTTCAAGTTAGGGTTGTTGACTAATCCAAAACTAGGCATGTGAAACTAAAGAAAAGTTTGATGAAAATGCTAGTCTCTTGTTGTTAAAGTTAAGGAAGGTTTGCAGGAAAGTGATCATATACAGCAGGTCTATTACAGAGCTACAAATCATATTTGAATGATGAAATTTATGAGGGCTTTTGGTTGAGGTACATGTTGAGTACATGGTTGAGACAAGTAGTTGATGAGTTGGCACATACATGAGGTGTATAGTTGATGATGTTAATACATATTGATGAGTTATAGTTGATGAGTAGTTGACACATGATTGGTACATACTTGGTACATGGTTGGATGTATTTTTTTATGGCACAGGTTGATTACAGGTTGTTTGGTACAGGTTGGTGCATGGTTGATGCACTTGTTTACGGTATAGGTTGATTACAGATTGAGGTAGAAGTTGATGCATGGTTGATGCATGGTTCAGATTTATTGGTACAGGTTTACAGTGGTATATCTCACAGTGATAGGTTGACAGTGGTTCCATCATTCTACTTCTACTTCAGGGTGGCAAGACGGGGCAAGGACAGGTGGTTGTAGCCACCTTCCGGTTGTAGCCAGAGAACATAGGGGGTGTAGCCTCCTTCTGGTTGTAGCCAGAGAATTGGGGAGTTGGAGCTTCCCTCAAGTTGTATCCCGAGAAACTAGGGGGTTTGAGCATCCTTCTAGTTGCAGCTGGAAAACAAAGGAAGTTGGTGCTTCCAATGAATGTAATTCTTCAAGACATATAAGAAAAAGCATTTTGTGGTTTTCTCCCAATTTGGGTTTCCACGTAAAACACTAGTGTACTGTGTATGTGTATGTTTGTTCATTTGTTCATTGCTTATTTACTCTGCAGTTATTGGATGATAATGCTTCATTGATATAACACTTGGAATATATGGTTAAAAATGATTAAATTGTTCTATTACTTATTCACCCCCCCTCTCAGTAATCCAACAATTGGTATCAGAGCAGGTTCACTCAGAAATCAGTTTAACACTAAAAGGTAGATCATGGAGAGTACCTACTCATATAAAAATGGAATGCCACATTTTGATGGACAAAAGTATTCTTTTTGGAGCATAAGTATGAGGATATATATACAGGCACAGGGATTTCAAGTTTGACAATCAATTGTAGATGGATACACAGCACCAGCAATTCCACCAACACATGACAAAGCAATAAAACTTGGTGAGAATAATTCCAAAGCCACAAATGCACTTTTGAATGGTCTCAGTGATATAGTATTCACCAAAGTTGCACACTGTAAATCCGCTAAAGATATTTGGGAGAAGCTTCAAAATATTTATGAAGGAGATACAAAAGTCAAAGCAGCAAAGCTTCAGACTTACAGAGGTCAGTTTGAACAACTAAAAATGAAGGAAGATGAAGATATTGCAGCCTACTTCTTACGAGTCGATGAAATAGTGAATGCAATCATAGGATTGGGATAAGAAATTGAAGAATCTGTAATTGTTCAAAAGATACTATGATCTCTTCCTATGAGATTAAACCCTAAGATATCAGCACTAGAAGAAAGATCGGATCTGGACTCAATAAGCATGGACGCATTGCATGAAATCTTCACAACATATGAAATGAGAACTGAGCAGGAAAATCCAGATGTAAAAGAATCAGCCTTTAAGGCATCCAAAAGATCAAAGAAAAAGAAAAATGAACAAGAAGAATATAACAACAGCAGTGACGCCTCGGAAGATGATGAAGAAGAGGCCAACTTCGTCAAAACACTGAACAAGGAAACCAACGGTAGGTATAGATGATCCGGATTTTATGAGAAGAATGAAATGAACACGGATTATTAACAGATTCTTAACACAAAATAATAGAGATACAGTAAAACTGGTTTTCTATTCAATAATGAAATAAGCTGAAACTATAAAATGCAGCGGAAACAAGCTTGTTGGAATGGTGGCGGCTTATCTCTGAGAAGAGGTATGACGGTTGCGCTCATTCGCAAGAAGATGATTACAATGAGGCTCTAAAGGCATTTTACAATAAACAGGAATGAAAAAAAACCTATACATCCAAAAACCTAACCCTAGGAGATGAAGTGCCAAAAGTCATGTGGGCCCCGTTTGGGTAAGTTAGTACATTAACTTCCCGAGGTTGTAAGGTTTGCATACAATCTCCATTTTAGGCGTATGATAGCCCGTTGGAAAGGTATCGTCGAGGAGATTCATTTTGGGGCCTCAATAATGCAATAGGATATCATTGAGAAGCTCGATCCCGAAAAACCTTCATTTAAGCCCTCAAAATGGCCTCGAAAGTGAAAACTGCTAAAAATAGTAAATTGCTAAAATTGCCAGAAAACTATTTTGAGCCAGTTGGAAAAGGTGGGTGGCCACCGATATCCATATAGATCAATCCTACCTCCTTAGGAAGTAATGATATCCATTGCATTGAGTTCCCCCATCAGATGAGGAAATTTCTGTTGAATTTGGCCTCGAGTGAGCCACTTGCCTTGGTGCAGAAGCTGCCCTGCTTTGACGACTCGATAAATCTGGATCATTTGCTACTGATTTACCTTGATCTATGTGTCCAAAATATGATCGTTGGATCCCTGTTGGATGCAGTCGGGGTTGAGCTCTGTTGGTGTCAATTGTTTTGCTACGTCTGAGGTGTCCAATAATGGTGGGAAATAAGGGCGAAGGAGATCCACATTGAACATTGGGTGCAGGCCAAGGAAAGGAGGAATGTTGAGCTCAAAATAATTATCCCCCATGGACTTGGTGATGGTGTACGGCCCATAACAGAGTGGGTGAAGCTTCCAATGGGGTCCTATAAGGCAGTCTTTTTGCAAGTGCAACCAAACTTTGTCTCCCACCTTAAACTTATGTGGCACCCGATGTTGATCATGGCGTTGTTTGTACTTGTCATTAGACTTCTGTAGGATATCCTGAACCTATTGGCGGATGTGCTAGATCTTCTCAATGAACATGGTGGATTTTTCAACTTCAGTTGGAACAGGAGATGAGTCGGTCGAGCTGACCGCAAGGGGAAGTGCAACATCTATGGGACCTAATGGTTGGAATCCCAACCCCACCTGAAAGGGGCTATGGTTAGTTGAGCTATATAGGGCTTGGTTGTAGCTATGCCAAAAATAGGGAAGGCTCTCATCCCATGTGTGAGGGTGCTTTGAATTATACATGCGAAGGATATGCACAACCATTCGATTTACAACCTCGGTTTGGCCATCTATCTGGGGGTGGAAGGCCATGGATTTGGTTAGCTTGGTGTCCAACAGTGACCAGAGGCTCGACTAGAATGTGTTGAGAAATCGACTGTCCCTATATGAGACAATGGTTTGTGGGAGTACAAAATGTACCCAGACCCGTTCAAAGAAGAGCTTGGCAGTGGCCTCTGCTGTGATGCCCTTCTTCCAGGCAACCAGAATCGTCATCTTAGAAAAGTGGTCAACAACCACAAAAACACAATCATTTCCCCGCTTGGTGGACGAGAGGCCCGACATGTAGTCCATTGAGATGGATTCTCGTGGCCTGTCAGGAGTAGGAAGAGGGGTGTACAGGCCCTATTTCTTAGTGGTTGGTTTGAAAATAGCACAGGTAGTGCAGGACCTGATATACTTGCTGACCTCCTGTCGGATTTTTGGCCAGTAGAAATGTTTATGTAGCATCACCACTATATTTTCGACTTCGAAGTGTCCTGCCACCTGACTGTAGTGGGATTCCTAGATCAGCTTCACTCACTCGCTTGATGGAACACAGATATGGCCTAGATGACACAACAACCCATCCTGAAGATAGAAATTATCGACAACTATGTTTGTACCCAACATTTGGTAGGTGGTGGCGAAGTCTGGGTCTGTCTCATAGAGTTGGGGCCATCCAGAGGTCTCATGGCCGCAAGAGTCTAGCATCGTGGTGAGTGTCATGACTGGTGGTCTACTGAGGAAATCAACGATGCGATTGGTGCTTCCTGTTTTATACTTGATATTGAGGTGGAATTGCTGCAAGTATTTGGACCACTTTTGATGGCGGTCATTCTACAATTTTCCTTGTGTTTGCATAAACTGCAGTGGCTTATGATTAGTGTGGATGACTGTCTCCTTCCCAAGAATGTAATGTCTCCACTGGTGGCAGGCTTGCACAATGGAGTACATTTCTTTGTCATAAGTAGGGTACTTACAGACAACATCGGATAGTGTCTCACTATGATAGGCCACAGGGTGGCCGTGCTGAGTGAGAACGACGCCCACAACATAGTCTGAAGCATCTGTCTCGATCTCAAAGGGATGTTGCAGGTCTGGTAGTGAAAGTACTGGGGATGAGCACAAGCGCTGCTTCAAATCATCGAACGCTTGTTGTTGGGACCGGTCCCATGCAAAATTTTCCTTACTACCACCCTTGGTGATTTGGTTGAGGGCCCATGCAATATGGGAGAATCCCAACACAAATCTGCGGTAGAAATTGGCAAGGCCCAAGAAGCTCCAAAGATCCATGAGTGTGGTTGGGGTTGGCCAGTCACGGATGACTTGGATCTTGGCTGGATCCACATATACACCATGTTGATCAATGATGTAGCCCATGTAATGGAGCATGTCCATGCCGAAGGAGCATTTTTCCAAGTTGGCATATAGCTTGTGTTGCCCAGGGTGTGTAGAACTTGCTGAATATGCTGCAAGTGTTCAGCCCAAGTCTTGCTGTAAATGAGAATGTCATCCAGATACACCACTACAAAATTATTGGTGAATGGTCGCAGGATATCGTCCATCATCCTCATGAAAGTGGGCGGAGCATTTGTCAAACCAAAGGGCATTACCAACCATTCAAAAAGGTCTTCCTTTGACTTGAAGGTGGTCTTCCATACATATGTCTGTTCTATCGGGACTTGGTGGTAGCCAGACTTCAGATCAATCTTACTGAAGTATTTAGCCCCCGTGAGTTAATCAAGGAGGTCGTCGATTCGGGGAATTGGGTACCGGGTTTTTACTGTGATTTTATTCAGAGCCCGGTAATCAATGCAGAGTCGCCAGGTTCCATCTTTCTTTTGTACCAACACGATTGGGCTCCCGTAAGGTGATGAGTTGGGACGGATGTGCCCCTTGTGGAGAAGTTCTTGGATTTGTCACTTGATATCCTCATTCTCTAACAGAGAGCGATGATAGACTGGCCCATTGAGCAGCGGTGCATCGGGGGTCAAATCGATGGGGTGCTTGACCTGGTAGTGCAGAGGTACCCCAGTAGGTGAGGATAAGATATCTGAGTATTCTTCCATGACCTTATCTACTTGCTTCTGCTATGTGGAGAGGTCGACCGCAGAGACCCTGGATGTGGTTGTGATCTTTCGCTTATTCTGAGAGTGAATCACAAAGAAGACAAACTTCCTCGTCTGAGAGATGACCTTCTTGCATTTCTTAGTAGAGATCAAGGAAATAACACTAGGTGGGACTGCCTCAGGTATCCTGTACAATTTCCTGTTCAAAGTAATAATAACACTACGAGGCATAGACTCATATAAAGAATGAAGTTTCCATAAATAAGGTTGGCCCAAAAGAACATCACAAACTTTGAGAGGAGAAACATCACACAATACCTCGTCTTTGAAGGGCTTGATGTCATATGATAGTCGACACTGTTGGATGACACGGAGATCGCTTCCTTGGCGGAGCCATCCAATGGTGTAGGGTTGTGGGTAGGGCTAGCCGCTTGACGACTTCTATAGATATGAGGTTCTTCTAGCTACCGCTATCAATTATGAAGTGCAACAGAGTGCCTTTTACCCACATTTGTGAATGGAAGAGGCACTCTCCTTCTTATGGTTCATCTGGTTCACTAGGCTGGAGCTTGGTGGTAGAAATGGTGGCACTGGGTTCCGCGTCAATGATCTGTCTTCCCCTTTCTGGTTATGGCTCAGAGTCAGACTTCGCATCTGATTTAGAGGCTTTCACTTCGGCCACCAGTGATTGCTTTGAGCAACAATCAACAGTGTTATGTCAAGGCCTCTTATGAAAGTCGCACCACTTCCCAGTATCTTTCTTTGTCTTTATAGTGTTCTTCTTTGCTTGTGGCTTGGACTAGTTGTCCTGATACTATCCATCTTTTCTTTGTCCTTTGTTTTGTGGGTTGGGGATGCCCTTTCTTGGCTTTTTTTGTGAGGGGTTCCCAAGCCCAAATTGTCGCATCTTTTGTTTGAGCTTCTACCCGATTTTGGTGGGATATCGGTAGGCCGCGCCCAAGGATGAGATGTCTAGAAATTCCATTTCGGTCTGGATGTATCTATGCAGAGCACCACGATACTTGAGCACCAGATGTCACTCTGAATCTTTGATACCTAGCTTGGTGCGCAAGGTATGGAAGATATTTGTGAAATCTGGCACTGCTTGGTCTCTTTCTTGTCGTAGTGTGGTCCATTTGGTATATAAGTCATCATAAATTCTGACAGGGTAGTATTGCTCCTTAATAGAATCCTTGAAGGAATCCCAGGTGGCTGTGACTGTAAATAATGAAGGTTCCTCTATTTCCTTTTGCTCACATAACATTTCCCACCAATCTTTGACATGGGGGACGGATTTGAGGAGCGCAAAAGTAATCTTTTCTCTATTCGAGAAGTTATGGACAGAAAAATACCCTTCTATCATATTCAACCACTTGTCTATAGCATCTGCGTCTATCTGACCTTCAAATATGGGAATATCGAAGTTTATTTGTACCTTGAAGGGGGTGGCACCTCCGCTCGAAGAAGCTGTGTCGACTGTTGATAGACACTGAAGGATTTGCACGAAACTATCCATCATCGCGTTCCTCTGTTTTGTGAGGGATTCCTCAATCAATAGTTTGAAAGCATCTCCTATCCCGTCATCTTTCTTTTCTCCTGCCATGAGAGGTCGTTTGGGCATGCGAGAGCTTTTGTCCTCAAGAGAAACAAGCTCAAGACCCAACTCTTTGTACTCTGACCTCGTTGGGGACATGCATTAAGATGACAAGGAGCAAACCGCTCTGATACCACTGATCCATATTTTATGAGAAGAACGAAATTAATACATATTATTAACAGATTATTAACACAAAATAATAGAGATACAGTAAAATTCGTTTTATATTCAATAATGAAATAAGTTGAAACTGTAAAATGTAGCGGAAACAAGCTTGCTGGAATGGTGGCGACTTATGTTTGAGAAGAGATGTGACGGCTATGCTCATTCACAAGAAGATGATTACAATGAGGCTCTGAAGGCCTTTTAAAATAAACAGGAATGCAAAAAACCCTAGACATCCAAAAACCTAACCCTAGGAGATGAAGCACCAAAAGTCATGTGGGCCCCGTTTGGGTAAGTTGGTACATTAACTTCCCGGGGTCGTAACTTTTGCATATGATCTCCGTTTTAGGCGTAGGATAACCCATTGTAAAGGTATCGTCAAGGAGATTCATTTTGGGGCCTCAATCATTTCGTAGGCCATCATTGATAAGCTCGATCCCTAAAAACCTTCATTTAGGCTTTCAAAATGGCCTTGGAATATAAAACTGTTAAAAATAATAAATTGCCAAAATTGTTAGAAAACTGTTTTGAGCCAGTTGGAAAAGGTGGGTAGCCACCAATATCCATCTGGATCAATAGAGGTAATATCCCTTTAATTTGTTTTAATTGTGATGGTATTGGTCATTTTGCTAACAAATGTCCTCATAAGAAAAAGAGAAATGATGAAGGTTACTCAAAAGGAAAACACACATATAAAAAAAAAAGAACTACAAAGAAATTTTTCAAGAAAATATTATACGCAAAAGAAGACATCTCATCATCAGATGAAAATGAAGTCAATGACAATGATACAGGAAGAGTTCTATTCATGGCAGTAAAAGATTCTGTCAAAGAAGACTCCTAAGAAGAATATGAAGAAGCTGAAGAAGAATGTGAAGAAGTCGAAGAAGAAATTGAAGAGGTAGAAGTTGACTATCGAGAAGAATTAATGTGTTCCATAGAAGTTATCAGAAGAGAAAAGAAGAAAAGCAAGAAATTACAAGCAGAACTAGACAAGAAAAATGACACTCGAGAACTAGAACAAATGATCACAAAATTGAAGGTTCAAATGGAAGAAGATAAAAGAATTGAAGAAGCACTCAAAGAACAACTAGAAGAAAAGGACAAGATAATTAGAAACTTAGAAGCAAAGGTTGTCACACTAAGAAAAGATATTCAAAATAAAAATATGCAGAGTAGCTCAAAAGTTCTGGATGACATTATCAACAGTAAAAAATCTCATCTTGACAAGTCCGGACTTGGACACAATCAGACAGAAAAGGGATCAAGCTTCAAAACAACAGAGCAAGAAACAAATCTAAAGAGCTATGCAAAAAAAATCAAAGAGGATAGGAAGATATACAAGGAAGATTACAGGGACACTCCTCCACCAAGAAGATTCAGATTTCATAATCAACAATAGACAGATAGGCCTCAAGAAGAAGAAGAATTCATAAGAGCACCTCCTTTCAGAAGATCTTCAACTCCCAGGTATCAAACTGTATTTTTTGGTTTATGTTATGCATGTAATAATTTTGGACATAAAGTTGTGAATTGCAGAGCTAACAACAGGAATAGTAACAACTTTGAGAGTTATACACAAAGGGATTATTCAAGGAGACCTAGTGACACACAAAGAAGAAGTTACAACAGGTTTGAATCTTTGAGAACTGAAGTGGAATGTTACAAATGTAACAATTTTGGAAACATGGCCAAAGATTGCAGAATGACAGTCCCTCCTAAAGAACCTCAACAGAATAACAACAGTCACAGACAAGAACCTCAGAAAACGACATGGATAAGAAAGCAAGATCAATATAACAATGAAGAATGCATAGTCGCTCTACAAGCTAAGCAGAAGAAACACGGCTGGTATGTTGAAAGTGGATGTTCAAAACACATGACAGGTGATAAAGACAAATTTCTTACATTATGAAAAGAAAAAAATGGATCAGTCTCCTTCGGAAATGATAATTGATCCAAAATCATTGGAGAAGGCACAGTCCGAATTAGGAACATGAATGAAAAGGCACAAAATGTTCTACTGGTAGAAGATATGAAACATAATCTTCTAAGTGTGAGTCAAATGTGTGACCAAGGTCATAAACTTACTTTCGATTCAGAAAAGTGTGAGTTAAGAAAAGAAGGTTTGGGAAAATTGGTCGGTACAGCTACAAGAACTTCAAACAACATATATGTGTTAAGTGAAATTGGAAATGAAAAGTGTTGTCTAGGAAAGCAAGATGAAAGTTGGCTATGGCATAGAAGAATGGGTCACATGCATTTTGATAACCTTGTCAAAGTCAGGAAAAGAGAAGCAGGCAGAGAAATGCCCCAGATCACGAAACCAACCAACACTTTATGCAAGCATTGTCAACAAGGAAAGAAAACAAAGACTAGGTTCAAATCAAATGAATATTCAACAACAAGACCACTGGAAATTGTGCACACTAATCTAGTTGGACCAACTACAACAAAGGGCTTAAAAGGTGAAAAATACTTTCTATTATTAGTTGATGATTATACAAGAATGACTGTAGTTTGTTTTCTCAAGAACAAGTCAAAAGTTTTTTAAAACTTCAAGATCTACAAGGAAATGGTTGAAAATGAGATGGATTCAAGAATCAAATGTTTGAGATCTGATAATGGAGGAGAGTTCACTTCAAAGGAATTTATGGACTATTGTAGCAGTCATGGAATAAAAAAGAAATTCTTTGTTGCTAGGACACCTCAACAGAATGGAGTTGTTGAAAGAAAGAATAGACAGTACAAGAAATGGCTCGAACAATGCTAATGGATTCCAAATTGACAGATATATTTTGGACATAGGCAATGCATACATCAGTTCACATTCAAAACAGAGTAATGCTCAGAAACAACATTGATAAAACTCCCTATGAGCTATGGAAAGAAAGACCAACAAATGTGAAGCACTTCAGAGTTTTTGGAAACAAATGCTACATCAAAAGAGAAGATGGCAGAATGGGAAAGTTTGACTCTTGTGTGGACAAAGGAATACTTGTTGGTTACTCAAGTACAAGGAAAGCATACAAGTGTTACAATCTAAGATTGAACAAAGTTGTGGAAAACATCAACTTAACAATTGATGAAACATGCAGACCATAATTAAAGAAAGAAGAAAACAAATCAATGGAACAAATTTTCGAAGAAGAAGATGAAAAAGAAGTAGAAGAGGAAGATGAAGATGAAGAGAATCTGACAGAAGCAGAAGAGAAAATTCAAAAAGTATCTCCAAAGACACCTAGCAAACGAGTACAGAAGAATCATCCTTCAGATCAGATTATTGGAAACAAGGATGCAGGAGTTGAGACTCTTATCTACAATTGAACCAAACTGTTTTGAAGAAGCCAGCAAGGATGAATTTTGGAATAAGGCCATGGATGAAGAATTGGA
>ML820410.1:50956-83454 GCA_009831015.1 Picea engelmannii | reverse complement strand
AAAAACCAACTAATAGATCTTTTAGTTCCTTGACCAAATCCAACCAAGCCAACCAACCTCTTGGCTCTAGCCAAGTGAGCCTTCACCACTCAACTCTCGACACATATCCAACCTTTTAAAGGATTTCATAACATGCAATCCACATGCTCTAAAATGACGGGTCACCAAAACCATGTACCCAAAACCACCACTGTTCACCTAAGAACTTTGATTCTTTCACCAAGTCAAGTTTAACCTAACATTTAGAATCTTCTTGAAAGTCTAGATGTGACTAGCTCAACATGTGTGAGCAATGTTAGTTGACATGACATCTACTTTGTATCATTTTGGTCAACACGATAGGTCAACTTGTGGGAGGCATAACTTTCACATATGAATTCTAGTTGAGGTGATCTTTGCACCGTTGGAAATCTCTCAAACTATAGAACAACACAGAGAGATTGATAACTTTGTTCACAAATTTTTGACCCCCAAAACAAGTAGTTAAGGCCTCAAACGGGCTTCAAAATCTTATGGACCCGAAATCACCAAAGTGGGATCTACCTCTAAAATAGGCCATACTACGTAGAAAGTACCAAAATAACTCTCTCTCTCTCTCTCTCTCTCTCTCTCTCTCTCTCTCTCTCTCTATATATATATATATATATATATATATATATATTGATGCATTCTAGATCGCTCATATTGTTATGGAGAAAAACTAAGATCAAGTTCATTGCCATTATAATCTAGTGTTCTTCATATTAAACAAGTTATCAAACAAAGTCTATTTTATTAAATATCATTAACGATAATAATAAATAACACCCAAGCTAGAGTATAATGATTGTTAGCACCATTTTGATCCAATTTAATTAATCTAAAAATTATTTTCATACAAAGTTTATACTAATAAGGCACCAGCACCATTAACAACACCAAATAATGCCTAAGCTACACAACAATTTGTAGCTACTATTATATAGATTTTTCTCTTATTACGTCGAAGGCATTCTTAAGGATAGGTTTCTCTCGCCCCTTTGTCATCTGTCTGCACCCTATAAACAAGTGCCACATGCATATATTTATAACTTATCAGCAAATTCCAGGTGTGTTTGATCTTATGTTGCACCACCGCCTTATCATTCCTCTTGGATCTACAAGCCTATAAGGAGTATGGCCCCTTGCATTTGAGTTGTTTTAAGATTTTCTCTGTTACTGTTTGTAAAGGCGTTGAATATGGATTTTTCAAATGATCAAAGGGGTGATCTCTACCCTCAAGGAGAAGGGATTTTCAAGTCCCAGGGCCATCTTGAAGGAGAAGGGAGGTTCAATTCCAAGGGCCATCCCGAAGGAGAAGGGAGGTTCAAGTCCTAGGGCCATCGCTAAATACATGGAGGAGGCTAAACACATGGAGGAGAAGCACAAGGCGGTTCTGCCCCCTAACTACAAGAAGATGCTTGCGGTGCAGATCAAGAAACTCATTTTGGCCAGAAATCTTACTAAGGTGAAGGCTTCTTTCAAGCTGGCAGAGGGAGTCAAGAAGGTCCCTGCAAAGAAGCCTGTCAAGAAGACTGTGAAGCTCACATAATTTTTCTCATGCTCTAAACGAAAAATGTTTAGTCAGCATCAGATTTTAAGCTCTTTTTCTGGTCATAGTTAATGTGGGACTTCAAATAGAATGAGAAAGGAATAAGATGTGGCTAACATAGCTCAATATGCTCCACAATTTTTACCAGATGATTTATAAATTTTCAGTCAATTTTGGAGTCATGTAATGAAAATGGAGGAAATTTAACTTTCATTAACACCAATATCAAGCTCACATATGCATAACAAGAAATCAAATTTGTAATTTTCAGTAGGTACCTAGCTCCAGAGTATGTTGTGCGTGGTCGCCTTTCGGAGAAAGTGGACATTTTCAGCTTTGGAGTAATTTCTTTCGAAGTTGTTAGCAACAAAAGACATGAAGATAGAAGTTTTCCAGATGAGATGGTCTATGAAACATACATGATTTGCTTGTACTTATTTTATCAAATAAATCTTTGAAATTATTTGACCATGAACAAAAGGCATTGCAGATGTTGGGAAGAATCATCTCTGCAATATTTCCACAGGTGAGATTGAATGCGTAGAGGAATCAATGGAATTGGATTAGCAGGAATTATATCACAATACACCATCTCTAATAGTAAATTGAAATAAAAAACAATGTTTCCAACACATACAAATATTTTCGTCGTCTGGGTTACTCTTATTGCTCGGTCATGATATATGTCAGATAAATATTTATGGAGGCATTTATTGTTTGACTGGGACTCTCTAAAATGACCTTCCATGGCATGATGTCATGGCATAGAATATGACCAGCGTGATCCAATTCTGCCGCGAAAGGAGGACTAACTTAAGCACCCGGGTGCAGCAGGGCATTTAATCTCGTGTAAGCTGAGTAGTTGGGTTTCACAATGTTGGATCTAAATAATTACTTTATAAACTGCGTTCCATACCATCGAATCTAAAATTATTTAGATCTGGCAAAATATGAATTCTGGCAGTACATTGTTGGACAGGGACGACTCACGAGTTTGAATTTCATCGTTAGTATGTTGCGGTTGCTCATAATTATTAAATAACGAGTTCTTTAATCCGACAGATGACTTATTCGTTGGCGTCGGTTGATACAGATTTATGTAGGAACACAATGAAATACATAAATACACATAAACACAGAGATGCAGCGGAAATAAGACTTCATTTCATTAATAACAAATCACTGAAAAATGCTTACAGACAGAATGGAAATAAACTAGCTAGGGCGATGGTAGCTTATCTCTGAGAAGAGATGTGGTGGCTATTGGCCTTTGAACTTCCTGTTACAATGAGGCTCGAAGGCCTATATATTACTGAGAAACAATGGAAAACCCTAAACATCCAAAAACCTAACCCTAGGAGATGAAACGCCAAAATATGGGCCCCGTTGGGGTAAATTGGTACATCAATTTCCTGGGGTCGTAACTTTGGCATACTATCTTCGTTTGATGCACACGATACATCGTTATAAATATCCATCCGAGGACTACACTGCTGACAACGAATATCAAGTCCGAAACGTACTCATATTTGCCGAAGATTTCATGCCCAAAAAACGTCGTTTAGGGCCTCAAAACAGCTATGGAAGTTCAAGACCCGAAGAACTGCTAAAAATAGTAAATTGTGCTACAATTAAGGAAACTGAAAAACTGAAAGAAACAATGGTGTGGGTCCATGTGGAATAGGCAGGTGGGCACCAATATCCACCTGGATCAGTCCTCCCCCCTTAGGAAGCAATGGTACCCATTGCGTTGAGTTCCTCCATGAGATGAGGAAACTTCTTCTGAACTTGGTCCCTGGTGAGCCACTTGCCCTGGTGAAGGAGTTGGCCTGCTTTGACAACTCGATATAGATGGATCCTTTGTTGGTAGGTGTTCTTGATCTGTGTGTCCATAATTTGATCAGTTGTGGCTTGTTCCATGCAATCTAGGTTTAACTATGTTGGTGTGATTTGTTCTGCCATGTCGGATGTATCTAGTAGAGGTGGAAAGTAGGGCCGAAGGTGGTCCACATTGAACATTGGGTGAAGACCAAGGAATGGTGGAATACCGAGCTCAAAGGCATTGTCCCCTACAGCCTTCGTGATGGTGTATGTCCTATATCGGAGCGGGCGAATCTTGCAGTAGGGTCCAGCGAAGCGCTCCTTTTGCAAATGTAGCCACACTTTGTCGCCCACCTGGAAGTTGTGTGGCACCCGATGTTGATCATGTCGTTGCTTATACTTAGCATTGGCTTTGTCCAAGATGTCATGAACTTGTTGGCGGATGTGTTGAATGCGCTCAATGAAGTTGTTTGCCTTGTCAGCCTCAGACTAGACATGGGCTGAATCTTCCCGAGTAGCCGCACATGGCATGGCTACGTCAATGGGACATAGTGGCTGGAATCCCAAGCCCACTTGAAAGGGGTTGTGGCCAGTTGAGCTATGGAGAGCCCGATTGTAGCTATGTTGTACATAGGGGAGGCTCTCATCCCATGTGTGTGGATGCTTTGAGTTGTACATGTGCAGAATGTGTACAATCATCTGATTGACGACCTCTGTCTGGCCATCAGTTTGCAGATGGAAAGATGTGGACTTGGTGAGCTTGGTGTCCAGCATCGACCAGAGGCTGGACCAAAATGTACTGAGGAACCTGTTGTCCTGATATGAGATGATAGACTGTGGGATCCCAAAGTGTAACCACACTCATTCAAAGAAGCGTTTAGCAGTGGCTTCTGCTGTGATATTCTTCTTGCAGGCCATCATAATGGACATCTTCGAGAATCGGTCGACGACCACAAAAACACAGTCATTGCCATGCTTAGTAGAAGGAAGGCCCAACATGTAATCCATAGAGATGGATTCCCAAGGTCAACTTGGGGTAGGAAGTAGAGTATAGAGGTCTTGCTTCTTGATGGTTGGTTTGGCAATGGCACAAGAAATGCAGGACTTGATGTACTTCCCGACATCCTGTCGAAAGTTCGGCCAATAGAAATACTTTTGCAGTACTGCCATGGTTTTCTCGACCCCGAAATGCCCAGCGACCCGACTGTAGTGCGCCTCCCAAATCATCTTGGCACTCTCGCTTGAAGGAACACAAAGGTGTCCCAGGTGACAAAGCACAACATCCTGGAGGTGAAAATTGGGAACTTTCTTACCCTCCAAGAGTGTATTGTATGTGTGGCCGAATTATGGATCACTTGTGTAGAGAAGCGGCCAATTGAAAGTCTCATTCCCACAAGAGTTGAGAACAGTGGTTAGCACCACGATGGGTGGTCGACTGAGGCAGTCTGCAACATTATTGGTGATGCCTTTCTTGTACTTAATGTTCAAATGAAACTGTTGCGGGTATGTGGACCACTTTTGATGGCAATCGTTCTGCAAATTCCCTTGTGTCTGTATGAACTGCAAGGGTCGATGCTCTGTGTGGATGACCGTTTCCTTTCCCAAAATGTAATGCTTCCATTGCTGACAAGCCTGCACAATGGAATACATTTCTTTTTCATAAGTGGGATACTTTCGGACTATGTCGAAAAGTGTCTCACTATGATATGCCATTGGATGCCCATGTTGAGTAAGGACTACCCCAATGGCATAGTCAGAGGAATCTGTCTCGATATAAAATGGTTGTTGCAAGTCTGGTAATGTAAGCACTGGTGCATAGCAGAGGCGATGCTTCAACCCCCTGAATGCCTTTTGTTGAGATTCGGACCAAAAGAATTTAGCTTTAGCTCCTCCCTTGGTGACTTGACTCAAGGGCCAAGTGATATGAGAGAATCCCAACACAAACCTACGATAGAAATTGGCAAGACCTAAAAAGCTACGGAGCTCTGTTAGGATGGTTGGGGCTAGCCAATCCCGAATGAATTGGATCTTTGTTGGATCCACATGCACCCCCCGCTCATCAATAATGTATCCCAGATATTGAACCTCGGTCATGCCAAAAGTGGATTTCTCCAAATTGGCACACAACTTGTGTTGTCGCAGTGTTTGGAGGACCTATCGGATGTGGTGGAGGTGCTCTTCCCAAGTCTGGCTGAAGATCAGAATGTCATCCAAGTACACCACTACAAATGAGTTGGTGAATGGTTGTAGGATGTCATCCATTAGCCTCATGAAGGTTGCAGGGGCATTCGTCAACCCGAATGGCATGACCAACCATTCGAAAAGGCCCTCCTTGGATTTGAAGGAAGTCTTCCGCACATCAGAGGGTTCGATTGGTACCTGGTGATACCCCAACTTCAAGTCGATCTTGCTGAAATATTTCCCCCCCTTGAGTTGGTCCAGAAGGTCATCAATCTGTGGGATCGGGTACCTATTCCAAACAGTGATCTTGTTCAGTGCCTGATAGTCAATGCAAAGTCTCCAAGTCCCATCCTTCTTCTGCACCAACACGATCGGGCTCCCACAGGGTGATGAACTCGGCCAGATGTGACCTTTCTGCAATAGCTCCTGAATATTCCTCTTGATTTCGTCATTCTCCAGAACAGAGTGTCGATAGCTGGGTCCATTGGGCAGTGACGCACCTGGGGTTAGATCGATGGGGTGCTTGACCTGACAGTGTAGAGGCACCCCTGCGGGGGAGGTGAAAATGTCCTCGTAATCCTCCATGAACTTATCCATATGTTGTTTTCGTGCAGCGGGGCCCTGTCTGGAGGCCATGGCCATAGTCTTCCTCTTTCCCTGAGGGCGGATCATCAGGAAAACAAATTTCCTAGTTTTGGAAATGATCTTACTACATTGTTTTGCAGTAACCAAAGAGATGGTGGTAGGCGGTGCTATCTCCGGTATCCTGTACAACTTATTGCCCAAGGTGATAATAATAGCACGAGGCCTTGACTCATACACAACATGTCGCTTCCACAAGTACAATTGGCCTAATAATACATCGAAAACATCAAGAGGAGAAATGTCACATAATACCTCATCCATGAAGGGCTTGATGCTGTAGGGAAGGCAACATTGTTGGCTGACGCGGAGGTCCCATCCTTGGTGCAACCACCCGATGGTGTATGGTTATGGGTGTGCTATGGTCGGCAAGCCCAGCCGCTTCACGACCTCTAGTGAGATGAGGTTCTTCTAGCTCCCGCTGTCGACAATGAACTGCAATGGGGAACCCTTTAACCACATCTTGGAATGGAAGAGACGCTCCGCCTCCTCTGGATCTTCTGGTTCCTCCTTCTGGATCTTCATGGTGACAATGGTGGCGTTGGGCTCTGCATCGATAATCTGCTTCCCCCTATCATTCCCCTTGTCGGGTTCTGATTCAGAGTCGAAGCATGCATCTGATTCAGAAGCCTTCAACTCGGCTACCAGTGACTGCTTGGCTCGACACTCACTTGTGTTGTGAGTGGAGCTCTTATGGAACTCACACCACTTCCCTGTGTCCTTTTTTGGCTTCGTGGTGTTATTCTTTTCTTGTGGCTTTGGCAGGTTATCCTGGGCCTCCCCACCTTGGCTTGGTCCTTTGTTCTGTGGTTTGGGGGTACCTTTCCCTTGCTTCTGATTCGCAAACCCAAAGTCTCGCTTTTTCTGTTTGAACTTCTACTCAATCTTGGCAGCATATTGGTACGCCACACCAAGTGAGGAGATGTCGAGGAACTCCATTTCCTCCTGAATGTATCTGTGCAAACAACTATGGTACTTTAACACCAAATGTTTCTCTGAATCTTTGATACCCAACTTTGTGCGTAGGGTATGAAACAGATTCATCATCTCATGCACATCTTGGTCCCTTTGCTGCCGCTGCGTAGTCCATTGTATGTATTTGTCCTCATAGCTCCCCATGGGATAATATTGTTCCTTGATGGTGTCTCAGAAATAATTCCAAGTGGGTGTAGCCGAGAACAGAGAGGGTTCCTGCTCGCCCTATTGCTCCGAGTAGGTTTCCCACCAGTCCTTGACATGGGGGGTGGCTTTGAGGAGTGCAAAAATAATCCTTTCTCGGTCGGGAAATTCATGAATCGAGAAATATCCTTCTAATAGATTCAACCATCTATCTACGGCATATGCATCTATTTGGCCCTCAAATATGGAAATTTCAAAGTTTACTTGTACCTTAAAAGGAGTGGTGCCTCCGGAGTGGCTATTGGATGTCGATGCACCGCTAGTGGGAATCCGTTGAAGAATCTGGGAAAAGTTGTCCATCATCGAATTCCTTTGTTTCTCGAGGGCCTCCTCGAGCAACATTTTGATAGGATGTCTTTCTCCCTCATCTTTCTTTTCTTCCCCATGGGCGATCATCGAGGTTTGCGAGACTGATCTTGCAAAGGTTCAACCAGATCGAGCCCCAACTCCTTATACCTCGACCTCGTTGGGGACATGCAAAGAAAGATCGAGAATGAGCAGGCCGCTCTGATACCACTGATCTGGATTTATGTAGGAACACAATGAAATACATAAATACACATAAATGCAGAGATGCAGCGGAAATAAGACTTCATTTCATTAATAAAAAATCACTGAAAAATGCTTACAGACAGAATGGAAATAAACTAACTAAGGCGATGGTAGCTTATCTCTGAGAAGAGATGTGGTGGCTACTGGCCTCTAAACTGCCTGTTATAATGAGGCTCGAAGGCCTATATATTACTGAGAAACAATGGAAAACCCTAAACATCCAAAATCCTAACCCTAGGAGATGAAACGCTAGAATATGGGCCACGTTGGGGTAAATTGGTACATCAATTTCCCGGGGTCGTAACTTTGGCATACTATCTTCGTTTTATGCACACGATAAATCATTAGAAAGATCTATCCGAGGAATGCACTGTTGACAGCGAATATCGAGTCCGAAACAGACTCATATTCTCTAGAGAATTCATGCCCAAAAAACGTCATTTAGGGCCTCAAAACAGCTCTGAAAGTTCAGGACCCGAAGAACTGCTAAAAATAGTAAATTGTGCTACAATTAAGGAAACTGAAAAACTGAAGGAAACAATGGTGTGGGTCCAAGTGGAATAGGTGGGTGGCCACCAATATCCATCTGGATCATCGGTCAATCTGCGGCTCTACAATGACACATTTTGAAATTGAAAATGTTTGATACAACGAGTTTAGATTTGGAAATTAAGTATTTTTTTTATTTAATTGCTTTCTCATTCTACGTGGTTATTGAGAAGTTGATATAGATCTTAAATTTTATAGTCTATGGATTGATGGTTGGTTTACACAGGTTTTATTAAACATTGTTTTGTGGTGAATGATATTCTCGTTCTTTGAATTAAGGGATGAGAAACAGGCAGTAATGGTGGTAACTGTGTTCATTGGGGCAATGATTTAGGTCATGTTTGTTTGTTTGGTCCAATTGCATATTAATTACAAGGAATTTACTGGTAAATTGCTAACTATATTTGGTCGTACAATAATTTAGGTCAGTAGTAAACTAAACGTTGTATGAAATGACCTTCCCGACGATTGCCCCTATCCCATCTTCGACTGTCAGACAATACCTCAACGATCGAACCCTACCTCTCATGGCTACAAACTTTCCATTTATGGGACTTGGGACCATGTCATGTAAGTTATAATATCTATTATTATAAAACCATTTAGTTGAACCACATAACAATTGGCATGAGAGTAGGAGGTCAATACATTTAGTTGCACAAACTGCCATATGGGACAAGACAACATGCTCATGAAAATCTTCTTGATAATTTTCTTCTAGGTGTAATACATGTTAACTTGGGAGATTGTCCTTTGAGATTTATCTGAGAAAGTTTCATGGTTAGATATTTTATTGTTATTAATTTTTTGCATTTCAAAATTATGACTTTATATAGTTCTTTTTGTGGATAAGCGACGCAAGTGTTTCAATAAGTGTATGAGAATGAATGGATTCTCGTACATGCTAATAAATCCAAATTGAATACATCCTTCCTAATATGATTAATGATTAGATATAATCTATGTTTACTTAAACTATGTATCCTTATATTATGTCCAAACTTTGTCTCTTATATAAAACTAATAATTTGTTTCCTATGTAAAACTAATAATATGCATTGTTGGTTGTGTAAGAACTCCTTGGTGGTTTTGTAAGAAGATACACCACACCTACCTTTTTCCTCGCATGGATGAAGGCTCACATTTGTTGGAAAAGATTGCCGACGCCCAGCTGCAAATTTCCACATATTACCATAAACTCTCTCCCAACCCGTCATTGGTTGATGAACTGTCAATCTAGTTCCATCATTGATTAATCCTCTTGATCAACTTGTCAATCCAGTTCCATTCTTGATTAATCTAGTTGATCAAGTGATCGATCAGAGTACCTCCCCAGTCGATCTGGTCCATCAAGTGGTCGATTTGATATTTCCATCATTCGATCCCACTCCTCCTTTTAAGAGTGAGGATGTCAATCGGGTCTTTCTTGTTACTGCGGATTCGTCCGAACAAGGGGGTACTTCACCCATCCCAACGACACCCCCTTCAAGCAATGAGATGATTTCCATTGATTGAAATTATCTAACAGAACCTTGTCTTCCTTCCTATGTTCCTTTCGAGATCATAGTCGAAGTTTGTGGTAGGGTCATAGTACCTAACACTATAATAGACGAAGGTGCTTTTGTTCGCATCTTTTCCTTGAATTCTTGTCAAGCTCTTGGTTCCCCTCAACTTGCACTGGTGACTCAGAATCCGTTAGCTTTTAAAAAATGGATTACTCAACCTTTAGAGATCCTTCCTCAGTTACATATTACTTTAGGAGTGAAAACTATCTATATCGATGTGATGGTAACTATATATATTTTCAATATAAATAAACTATCTATATTTAGGGATCCTTCCTCAGTTACCTATTACTTTAGTAGGGAAAAATATCTATATTTATGTAACTAAGTCTTTGTTTATTGTAAAAATACCTGTCTATACATTCTATTAGGCCTCTTTGTTTATTTGTAAAAATACTTGTATATACATTTCCAATATAATCGATATCCCATGTTGGGGGCTGAGAGTGAGGAATGCCACCAGGGTGTGCTTGTATGATTGACTAAATGTGAATTTGAAGTGTTTGAGGAGGATGGAAATCACTATCTTGGCTTCCAGAACTGCAAAAATTTGGCCAAGACACACTCGCGGTCCACTGGACAAGGGAATGAAGGCAGGAAGATGATTTCTTGTGATAGCTGCTACTCCATTGAGCTGGATGTAATGAACGATTTGGTGAGCTAGCTATAGCCCACGAGACAATAACTAGACCCTACAAAAAACTGCTTAGCAACAAAGATGGATGGCACGAAATAACATCTATAATGTGTAGTCAATGGTTGGGGAAAAAGTCTTGTTTTTTGGTTTGTTCAAACCATCTCAACTGCAGAATTCCCCTCCAGAGCCACGCATAACCAAGTCGTTTGAATGAACAACCCGACGGGCTATATAGTTCATCTTTCATTTCCCAATCCTGTCAGAGTTGGTCCTGAAACCCGAATTTGATATTTGTCTCTTAAACGCTTAGGCCTGAACTCATTTGCATCGCCACCCCAATACTTTGGATTTTTATGGATTGATAATATGTTTGCTATCACACTCACACCATTGGGAATCACCATTTCTTCTCCCAATTTCAAGTCCTTAAATGCTTGTCTTATGACTGTGTCGACAAAGATGGCTTAATAAGGGATGTATAATAAGTGATGTAAGAAAATTTATTTTCCTCTCTTAACTACTACATGTTTGGTCAGACAATTCGAATAAAATCATGCTTTTAGGCAAATTTATTTAACTTTAATAACTTTATAAGTTTGTTCCCCTTTAAACACAATTTAATACATATGATCTATTTACTAATCTTAATGGTATGTATGTGATGGAATAAACCAATTATATATATATATATATATATATATATATATTAATAATCTTTGGATAATTCGAATCAAATCATGCTTTTAGGCAAATTTCTTTAACTTTATTAACTTTGTAATTTTGTTCCCCTTTAATCACAATTTAATACATATGATCTATTTACTAATCTTAATGGTATGTATGTGATGGAATAAATCAATTTGATATATATGATATATTTACTAATCTTCGAAGTAAGTATGTGATTTGATATATATGATATATTTACTAATCTTCGAAGTAAGTATGTGATGGAATTGACAATTTGGATTATGAAAGTATGCATTTAATTTCTACACTAAACATGATTCATGGGTTGTAATGTTGTCTTTTGTAAAAGTTGTGTTTGTGAGGGTTTGCTTTATATAAATGTCATTTAGATATAATAAATTAATGCAGTAAACCTATTAAGATTTTGAGATCATATAATAACATTAAAATGGTGGATAATGTTTTTGGTCTTTGTACATCCAACATGGTATTACTTTCTAGCATACATTTACATGTTATTTACAATAGTATAGAGTTGTTGAAAGGAAAAATATTGTTCTTGTGGAGATGGCCACGAGAATGTTGCATGTTATGGATTTGGACTTTGCATTTTAGGCTGAAGGTATGTGTTGTGATTGTTATGTTTTTAACATGATACTCACTAGAGACTCGAGAGACATGACTTCTTTAGAGCCATGTAGGGGTCACAAACCTTCAGTTTCTTGCTCATTCTAAGGTATTTGGATGTGATGCTAAGGCCCACATTCTAGAACAAAAGAGGATGAACTTGGACCCCAAAATTCATAAGTGTATATTTCTAGGTTATAGAGAAGAGGTTAAAGATTTTGAGCTATAAAAGATGTCTTCCTTTGTAGGGTGTTCAAATTAAAGAAAAAATGTGTTCTCCTCCTCCTTTATTCTTTTGATAATTCTCCTACAAATGGTGTTTCCAACATTTTCCTTGTTTAAATACATTTGAAAGTGCCAAATATAATATTTGTAAGGCATCTAAAAACCCATAGCAAGATTGTAAATGGATTCTTCTCCTATGCAAAAGGTTATGGAGACTTTTGATCCTCAATCTTATGAGGAGACCCATGGACACAAGTTTGAGGGGATGTAATGACAAGACTTATGAAGAACAACACATGGGATTTAGTTCCTCTTCCCTTAAAGGAATAATCTTATTGGATGCAAATGGATATATAAAACTAAGCTTTTAACTAATAGATGTGTTGAGAAGCATAAGACTTGATTGATAATGAAGTGTTTCTCTTACATCCAGGGTATTGCTTATTTCGAGACATTTTCCCCTAATACAAAGATTATTTCCATACACCTTGTGCTTTCTCTACTATAAATCTATATTTTTTTTCCATACACCTTGTGCAAAACAAAATATAGATTTTCTTAGAGTGAATGGAAATAGGTAGAAACTATAGTTACAAAATTGAACAAGAGCTCAGAGTAAGAGTTGAAATTGGACTCAACAAAAATCACTAAATAGAATAATAAATATTTTCATGTTTGGGTATAAAAACTTATAAAGGTACTCGTTGATTTTCTCATCTGGTTTGCAATTAAACCTTGCAAACTGTCAAAAAATCTGGGCCAACACAAAAGCCATATTTTGAGACCCTCAATTACTTGAGCATCAAGCTTGTTCCTACCGATTCGAAGTTGTCCAAAGCAAGTATGAATTTCTAGCAAATCAATTCATCTTGTTTCTATGAAAAACAAAGTTTGACTTGGAAGTCCTCTATAACTTGGTCAAGTTTTGTCACAAGACTTAAAAACCTTAGTTTTCTTCCTAAGAGAAAGAAGTATCATTTTTCCCAAGATCTAAAAATACTTTAATTCATGTGAGAATTTAAATTGACACCAAAATAGACAACTCTCACGTTTACAAGTTTACAATTTTCACAATAAAGTAACAATATTTAGTTTTTGAACTCATTGCATATTTAAATTATAATGTGAGGTATATCTAGGTCTTCCCTTTTTTAGAAGATATATGTAATTTATCTTACAAATAATTAATGTAAAATTAGTTCTAGCTAACATGAATGACATGGTTTTGTATTTATTAGTGATTAATGATGATAATAAAATTTGTCATCTATTTTATTGCATTTTCATATCAAATTGTAATTAGATGATATCTAATTTTTTTGTTTTTACGATATACTTGGAAAAATTTATACATTATTCATTTCTCTATATTATCTTTGTTTCATTGATTATTCTCTCACTAAATATCATGATGGTTGTAAAAACATATGTTACTTAGTTTTTTTCGGCGTTCCCTTTCCCCGCTTTGGAGGTATGCTAGAAATATTATACCATGCATTTGATACTACCAACTTTAAAATTACTCGAGTGAAGATATTGTTCTTTGAAAAACCGAAAGGTTATTAATAAGGGACAATCCCAATTTTTTAAATATTTATGAAACCACCTTGGAAGAAGAGATTTGAAATTGGACTTATTCACCCCACTCCCCATTACTAGGAAGTGACAAAGATACTTTTAAAAGTAATTGTAAAATCTTTATCTAAGAAGATAATAAAATTGGTTTTGTTTATCCCTCTCCCGATATTGTCTGGATTGGAAATAGGCTACGAGTAAATGACAGATTTAATATTTGGGAAACTTTTTTTATTAAAATATTAAAATTAATTTTATTTATTTTTCTTTTTAAATGGGAAGGATTGGAAATGGAGGTAGAGGGTATCTTTTAATATAGTTCAAATTGAGAGGGGTAGAGGTTCCTTGTCTCATAAACAAAGGAGTCTCATACACCAATTTGGCGTCTAGCTTGGCAGTGATCTTAAAATTATATTACTAAAGCAAAAGAGTCAAATTAACATCTTGAGGAACACATATTTTATCATTCCAATAATACAAAGATCAAAATATATTAAATTTTTTTTGGAACATATAATTCTTAATCTAATATGCTTGCTAATGTATTGAGAGGTAAAGCTAATCTCTACGTGATTTGTGTGATTCTATTCTTAAGAGGTTGTTACAGAGTTGGATTTGTGAGATCCTAGTTTGGTGTGTGGTTGAGATATTCTCTCAACCTCTCCAATTATCTTTGGAATAAGTTAGAACTGATAACAACCTATGCGCTTTATATAATAGAGTCTAATGTATTGATATTTACAGCAATTGAATATTTGTGTATTATATTCTACTCTTCAATTTTATCAATTTTTATATTAATAAATAAAATAAAAAATTAATTAATTTTTTTTTTATTTTAACTATTTTTTTAAATTTATAATTTTTTTAAATGATCAAACTTAATATAATTATAATTAATGATTAACCACTAATAATGATAGCTATTATTGGTTATTATTTTAAAATGTGGATTAGCCATATGAAATAACTAATTAATGTTGAATTTTCTATATGAGATGATATTGTATATGAATATATTGTTACAATGATGAGTGTTCCATATATATAGAACATATGGTGATCATCCATGAAAGGATGTATCCCTTGGATAATATATATATATATATATATATATATATATATATGGAACACTCATCATAAATAACTACTTATTTATGATATATATTTATACCTTATATAAATATATTATTACATTAATAATATTAATTTAATAATATTGTTTAATATTTAATAATCATATTATTAATTATTAATCTAGTAGAATGTATTTCCGATACTGCCCAAACATCAACACTCCCTCTCAGCGAGGGAGACATTCTACATTATGCCAAGTTTACCTCTGAAAATTACCTATAGGTAGCTCTCAAATAGCTTCAACATGTCACCACGACATCCACTACCTCGCAATGCATCTATACCTCATCATGTGTACCCTTGTGACTTCACAGCCAATGCATCCAAGGCCTGTGGGTAGTTCTCAAATAACTACAACATGTCCCCAAGACATCCTCTACCCTGCAATGCATCAATACCTGATCATGTGCACCCTCAGTTTCAGTACTAGCCTTTTTTCATGCTGGAAGAGATCCACCTGTCTTAGTGCCAACTCTTTTTCATGTTGGACGAGAACACTCAGTGCCAACCCTTTTTCATGCTAAATGAGTTCCACCTATCTCAGTGCCAACCATTTTTCATGCTAGATGAGAACACTCAGTGTCAACCCTTTTTCATGTTGGATGAGTTCCACTTGTCTCAGTGCCAACCCTTTTTCATGTTGGATGAGAACATTCAGTTCCATCCCTTTTTCATGTTGGATGAGTTCCACTTGTCTCAATGCCAACCCTTTTTCATGCTAGATGAGAACACTCAATGACAACCCTTTTTAATGTTGGATGAGTTCCACCTGTCTCAGTGTCAACCATTTTTCATGTTGGATGAGAATACTCAGTGCCAACCCTTTTTCATGCTGGATGAGTTCCACCTATCTCAATGCCAACCCTTTTTCATGTTAAATGAGAACACTCCCTCTAAAGAGGTACCATGCCAAGCTTGTCCCTGAAGTACTCAAACTTCATCCTTGACAGTGGCTTGGTAAACATGACCGCAACTTGATCCTCTATAGTCACAAAACTAGAGCCTAACTGCTCCCTTCTGCACCATATCCCTGATATAGTAATATCTAATGTCGATATGCTTTGACCTTTCATAGATCACAGAGTTCTATGACAACTTTATGCAACTCTGGTTGACACACCAAATGTAGGTCGCCTCCAGTCCGAGACCAAATAACCCAAACATCAGTTATCGAAGCCATACTACTACTACACATGCTACCAAATACTCAGCTTCAACCGTACTGAGCGCCACACATGACTGCTTCCTACCATAGATGATTTTAGGGGCTAAATTTCGCAAATGGGCTAATTTTCTATGGTTTTCCCCAAAAAAGATTCGCTAATTTCTATTTTTTATAAAAATGATTCTCCCAAATTCTGTAGCATAAAATTATTTTACCTATAAAATCGTCAATATTTGATAGAAGCTATATTAAATCCTTATAAATTTGAATATTTTTACAAAACTATCGCCAAACATTTTGCATTTTTCATATTGAGGACTAGTAATATTAGCCCATGTTTCTACATTTTAATATAAATTTCCATCCTTAAAATTATCCCTGCTTCCTGCATCCGGCAGAGCCTCCTGCTCCTTATTGTAGTGCCCAGATCCCTCTAGATTTGACCATCTAGCTCCCTCTCAAGCAATGAATATCAATTGGATCTTCAACCTGCTAACTTGATGACTTGTCCTCCAGAACAAGTCTCATCATCCTCTTCTTATAGGTCTTACCTACAAGTCAAATTTTGTCCAATAGTCAACAATTTTCGAAGCCACACTGCTTCACGACTTGCTGCCACATACTCTGCCTTATCCGTACTGAGTGCTACACACAACTTCTTCTTGTTGCTCCATGAAACCATACTGGAGCCTAGACTGAAGCAATTTTTCGAAGTACTCTTATGATTAGGAATATTGTTGGCCCAATCTGAATATGAATATCCATATAACTTGAACTCATGGTCTATCACATACCTGAGACCAAAATCCAATGTACCTTAAGGTACCTCATCACATGTTTTGTTGCGACCAAATGAACCTACCTGGGTTGCTCCATATATTGACTTAGGGTGTTCACAACAAAACATATATCTGGTCTTGTGTTTGTCAAGTTCATCAACGAACCCACCATCTTCCTGTATAAAGTAGCATCCACAACCTCTGAAGTCGTGTCATCCAAAAGCTTCATATTTGATTCCATCAGTGTAGCCATCGATTTATAGTCCATCATCCCGAACCTCTTCAGGATCTCCACAACATAGTTTCCCTAGCCTAGGGAGATTTAACTTGAATTTTTCCATACCTCGAGACCCAAAAAACAATGCATCATCCTGAGATATTTCATCTCAAACTCAGTAGATAGTTTTCTCTTACACTCTGAGATTATCTTTTCCACACCTGTTAGAAACAAGTCATCCACATACAATAGTAGTATTATCGGACCATCATCCACCACCTTAAAGTAAAGGTTAGGATCTGCACTTCTCTTTGTAAATCCTAAGCTCGTCATAAAACTGTCGATCATTCCATACCATGTTTTGGGTTCTTGCTTTAATCCATATAAATCCTTCTTCAATATTCACACATGCATCTCCCTGTCGTGTACCTCGAACCCTTGTGGCTGCTCCACATACACTTCCTCTTTTATTTCACCATTCAAGAAGGATATCTTCACATCCATTTGATGCAGCTTTCATTTTATTACTGTGGCCAATGAAAGTATATTCTTGATCAAGGTATATCTCACCACAAGAGAAAATGTCTCCTCATAGTCAATGCCTTCCTTATGAGAGAATCCTCGATCCAAAAATCTAGCATTATACTTTGCAATACTTCCATCAATTGTATGTTTTGTTTTGTAGATCCATTTTGAACTTACTATTGATTTCTCATTCGGTCTGGGGATCACATCCCAGACAACATTATTTACTATGGACTGATATTCCTCCCCCATGGCATCCTCCCATACCATTTGTTTTGTAGCCTCTTCATAACTGGATGATTTTGCATCCATGATATCCTGGGATGGAATCCTTTGGTTCCATCTCTCTCATAACTGCAACTCTAGGAATTCCAATCTCCTCATCATGAGATTCCTCTACACGATCTTGTTTTGACCTGTGAAAGGCCACATCCATAGTCACTGGAATTGTCTCTGCTATCTGGCATAGTCCCATCTTGGGAGGTACGTCACGTCTGACAATGTCACTTCATGACATCATGTTTCACTTTCTGCATAAGCCAATTGACTCCCTCTGAGTCTAATGTTGTACCATATTCATGTCCTTATTATCACTTGGTTTGTCTTCTTTTGATTTTTTAACATCGTGGAATATATTGCTATGCCCCAAAACTTAGCCATGAATGGCCTAAAATCACATGTTCCTATCCCGAAGCACTCTTTCATAGAAATGATGGTGATAAGACCAGGACGTGAACCTCCTCGCAGCTTTGAATTCTATGTGGTTGAGGTAGAAACCCCTCATGATTTTGAGTGTGGCTCTACAAAAAACATACCAATATCTTCGTGTATGCCCTTGACAACCATTGCTAGATTGTTACATTGAGAGAAAAAGTATATAACTTCTAATATTGCACTCACATATCGTTTGATGGAAAAAGCCTCTTGATTTTGTTTTATCGATACTTGAAGCTTTCTATAATCTTACGTATCAATTCATCTTTGGTATCATTATATATCTTGAAAAATCAATCTCTATCGCAAGATCGAACTTTGAATCGTTTTCCTCTTCTTAGCGATAGCCCACAATCACACTTGGAACCTTTAGCTCATAAACTGATACTGGTATCACCTTCTTGAAACTGCATAGACTTCGTCAATCTGCATGATAACGATGATGCTCATCTTATTTTTTGGGCCAATTCCCAATCTTCCTTTCGCGTCATCGCTATCCCAAACGACTATGTAATATTATGTTGATATTTATAGAGCTCGATTTAAGTGCTAAAAGGAGGGGCTACTTAGGAATTGCTCTTTTTTGGGTGATCCTGGTTTATTCAACAAACAAATCTGCTCAAATGGTTGAATAAGGCCTTTGATGAGAAGCCCCATAAATGAACAGTTCATGAACACCTAATGTGTGAGCTCTTGCAATTAAAACCTACCCATCATGTGTCTCCTTTGACAACTAGATTTTCTTCCTTCAATTTCTAGTTTCTCCGATTTGAAATGTTATCATGTTGCATCAACTAGAATGTATTCCTTCAATTTCTAGTTTATCCGCTTTGAAATTTTATCACGTTGCATTGTTGAATATAACGAAAATGAAATTTCTTCGGACCTATAATGAATGTATATTGAAAGAACATGGGTGAAAGTACTTGGTATGGTGCAAGATCTGATATTTACATTGACTGCACTGGTGTTTGATATTGGAGATTCTAGACTGTTCTGATTATTTATTCTTTGAGCCCATACTTCACAACATTAAAGTCCTTTTTTCAATTTGTTTTAATTGGTTATGACCGATTGAGAACAACAATAAGAAATTCTAAATGAATGGTTAAGAATACCATGAATGATGCAATCTTTTTTTAATTTGTTTTAATTGGTTATGGCAATTGAGAACAAAAATAAGAAATTCAATGGAGTCACACATTTATTTCAATGGAGAAGATGGCTATAAAGTCATTCATTATTTTCTTTTATTTTTTTAAAACTTTTTTTCACTTTGTGTCAGATTTTGTCGAGTTTGGAAGTCTTTTGGATAGTAAAATTTCCTCCACTGGCTCTCATCCTCAACTTTTTCCCCATGAGATTTGAACCTATGATCTAATAAGAACTAAACCCACACAAACCAATTTCTCTCTATCGATATATTTATTAATTGATTTTCATTATCCTAGCTATCATTCTATAGTTTAATTTCACTACTTCTAATATCATTTAGTTTATAATTTCCTTAATTTGCACCTCATAATTTCTTGTTCTCTTACTATTTCATCTTTTATTTTCTCATATATTCTCTGGGTCAATAATTACTTCATTATAATATTCCCAACTTTTTTTATTTAAATTAAAAATAAATTAATTTTAATTTTCTTCTCAACATTTTTCAACTGTTATTTCCTAATTTTAATCCTCTATTTCTGCTCTTCAACATACTCTTTTCTAATCACTTAGTTTATCTTGGGCTGATGATGATGGGTGGAGTATCCATCCAAAACATTTCAAAACTTTTTGTTAACCCAGTCAGCCACAAACCTTAACTAGTACACAACAAATAATACAAAACACATCATATCAAATGGAAAAACGATAAAAGAAACGCATAAATTTACATTGTTCGCCCAACTTTGGGCTACATCCACCAAGCAAAGTGTTGTTGGGAAAAACACCCTACGGAATAGCAAATAGATTTCAGACTTTGCATGCGTATTTGACCAAATAGAAACTACTTTCTACCTACATCCCAAGATTTAAATCCCCTTTTCTCGGTAAATGCATGGAAAGGACCACCTACCTTATTACCGACGTTCGATGTCGATCCTTTGTTGTGCTTGATTACTTGCTCGCAATGCTCCTTCCAAAGATGACCTACACTCAAGACAAACAACAACTATGCATACATGTTACTTCTATACTCACGGGTTAGAAATCAAACATAAACTAATCAAACCATATACAGTTCATGAATTGGGATGGGAAAAACATTCTCTTTATTACTTAAAGTGAGTCAACTTACAAAAGTTGAGACCGACCACTGCTCCTTGAACCTGATCCTGGGCTCCTCTTCTTCTATCCTTCAACTGATTTTCTTTAAATCTCCTTTGGCATGACGAAAAGCTAAAGGGTTGGGACAATGGAATACGTAAATGGGCAGAGTTTCTTTGCTATATTTTTTCCTCTTCCAAATGGTACCCCTACCCCTTCTTTTATAGGCTAGAAGGAGCTAGGTATTTGGATGAACCCTCGGCCATGCATGGCCAGGAGTTTCAGTTAACTCACCCATAGATTTTTGTCCCGTCGGCAACTTTCCTTTTTTCGTGATTCTGAAGGTCCACGCGGGCTGTAGTGGGCCTGCTAGCGTGGACACTGTAGATCCACGCAGGCTGTAGTGGGCTAGCTAGCGTGGACTTTTAAAAATGGAGTTTTTAGAAGAGTTGTTCAGTAGTTTTTGGCAAAGAAGGGATATGAGTTGGCCTGATGCCAGGTAATCATGTGTGGTGCAATTTGGAGTTATAACAGATGCCCCCTAATGTGTGAGGTCAGAAGAGCATTTGATGGCCGAAATACATTACCAATCTTTACTGATGTACCAAATGATTGAGCCCAAGGATTAGGAACCGGGAGGTGTCATCTGCAAAATAACAAATGTCTCGCTGAGGCGGGCATACCCATGCTCGGGATAAAATAGAACGCATGGCTACCAATCAAATACAATGTAGATCCATGTCATATAACTATATAAAGTGTAGCCGCGAACAGTACACAATGGATCTACATCTCAAAATAAAAAAGATATGCATGCAAAGTATCCATCTTCGTAGAAGCTGATAAGGCCTGATGGCTGGAGATGAGGGCTTCAGAGCTCAAGAAACAACTTCAAAATATTCAAAACTTGGGTAGGAGTGTAATATGAGTGTACGAATGCACTACCCAGAGGTCTTCGATGGCTCGTCGGTCATGGACAAAATTGTTAATCTTGATGATCAGACTGAAGGCTTCAATGATTTTGAACAAGGACTTGATTGGGTGTTCAGGATGGCCAGGTATGCGGACAAGAGACATATTGCAAAGGGGCCAACTCAGGCTTAGTGACAAACTTCCCTTGGACAATAGCACAACAAGTGATGAGACTCAGGCAACATATATGTTAATCATAAGTCTATGAAGCAGGAGGCAACACAAACTCTCCATATGTTTGGAAGAATAACCAAACGGTGGAGGACACAACTCTATATAGCGAGAAAATCTTCCTAAGGTCTCACTACATCCCATAGTTTGATGAACAAACAGATAGATGTGTTTTATCCAAGGGTGACTCATTATGCTGCCAATAAAGAAAATATTTTTCCCTTCCTCTTTTTGGGGTATATTTGATTTTTTTTTGTTCTTTCCGATAACTTTGGAAAAAGAAATAAAGGAATATTACGTTACAATGGAGGAATGAGTATTGCAAACATACAAGCTCAAGGCACAAGGACAAGACTAATGTTCTAGTAAAATGATACTCGAAAAAAATCCTCCGTCGGCCAAAGGTGTTAAAACGCAGAAGCAAACTGTCACAAGGCTGGTGGATAAGGTATGCAAATGCGGTTGATAGAACACACAATGGTAATGTCCTTCGATGTAAGTTTAATGAGCCCAGAGAAGGTAAGCTCGGTGGTTTTTCATATTTAGAGAGTCTGAAAAAACATAAAAGGAGACTCCGCTGGGGTACCTTTTTCGACAATAGTCTAGTCGGTTCGAAATAGGGTTAAACTAGCACCGATTAGACGTCAATTCAAAACCATTTTAACGAGTGTGACAAGGACAAGATCACTCGGCCATATTTTCACTTTTAAGGAGTTGAAAAAATCTTAACTATGGACTCCGTCAGGAATATTCTTCTGGACCAATTTAACGAGTGTGAAAGAATAAGGTCACTCGACGATCTTTTCAATTTTAGGGAGTCTGAAAAGAGCTTAACTATGGACTCCGTGGGGGTTTATTTTTCGTAAGTTT
The DNA here is from genome assembly GCA_009831015.1 of Picea engelmannii. Taxonomy (NCBI): domain Eukaryota; kingdom Viridiplantae; phylum Streptophyta; class Pinopsida; order Pinales; family Pinaceae; genus Picea; species Picea engelmannii. The sequence continues at coordinate 60,832 of ML820410.1, read as the reverse complement.
AGTCCCTCTGGCTCGAAAAAGGGATAAAATCATACCTGAGAGTACTCTTCTAAAGAACGGAAGTTCTATAGAGTATACCTTTGTTCGTATAGTTGACCGTCTGGACCAAAAAAGGGGTAAACTACCGTTGGACAGACGTGACTTCAAATTTCAGTTTAACGAGCGTGAAAGGGCACAAGATCACTTGGAAATATTTTCATGTTTAGAGGGTCTGAAAAGGGCTTAAAAGAAGACTCGTTTAAGGAACGTTCTTCTGGACCAATTTAATGAGTGTGAATAAACAAGGTCACTCGAGAATCTTTTCATCTTTAAGGAGTTTTAAAAGGGCTTAAAGAAGACTCCATAATGGTTACTTTTCTCAGTTAATCCGAACGAGATCAAAAAGCATAAATGCAGTCTCGCCGGATGTTGCTTTCGGATCTCAAAGCGAGATTGAAAAACAACAAAGTTAGCTCATGATAGACTCTTTGTGGGTCGATGCCTGGCATCTCCTCGAGGGAGCTGTATGCTCCGACGAAAACATTGTCTATGACGCCAGGGGTTCTGGAGATATTGATAGGTGTCGCTTCAACAATGGTTACCATATTACTCTCAGCATAGATCTTGTGTGTAGCTAAAGGATTAGTATGACAAGACCTATCTCCAGTCATAGTCACGGTGAATTATCCTGCTTCGATTCGGCTTAAATCTGGGAGGAAATAAGGTTTGTCTGGACTAGTCATTGCTTCGATTACTGCTTCATCTGAAGGTAAGAATAAGTCTAACGAATCGACGTTAGCAAGAGAACCCTGAGCCCAAATAGGCTCTAGAAGCGGATCTAACTCTTGTGCAGGAGTCAGATCGGTGTTATCTGAAGCTTGTTGGACTAAAGAGTACGCTACTTCAGCGGTAGACAAGGGCATGGACATGCCTAAGTGCCCTGTCTCATCCATCGTGGTCGATGGGGAAGGAAGAATCCATGGATCCTCAAAGTAATTCGTGCGGAACGATGAAACCTGAAAAAATCTCAACCTTATGGTGATTGGATATAAATTTGATATCACCTTGAGGAGGTGGGTAATCAAAGGTACCCATCAAGGATGGACACAAACCAACTCCTACGTTGACGACACCTGGTTGAGGATTATCAATCATCTGGACCGTGGATGCCCCCAAAGTTGGGTTAGGTCTGGAGAAAGATAATTGATCGATGGTCACTATCCGACCCTCGTGTGGAAACAACAAGACCCGAAAAACTGTAGCAACCACAGCTTGCATAGCATAAGTCCAACTTCGTCCTAACAAGAGGTTATAGTCGAGGGGAGCATCGACTACCTCTACTTCGACAGACACGATCTTCCCTCCTAACTGCACAGAGAAAGAAGGAACGATGCCATGTGGTCGGAATGAACGATCGTCGAAAGTAGTGAGGAGAGTAGGTGATGGAGACAAAATGGGCTAGCCAATGGCCTTCCAACATGCCAACGACATAACGCATGTCGAGGCACCCTCATCGACCACCGTGCGGAAGATATTCTGAGTAAAAATTTTCATGGGGTAAGCCACTACTATCTGAAACACTACGTGGTAAGGCAAACGAGGTTTTAAGTCGGTTGTATCTAACATGATGGTACCTGGATTACAAGTCTCAGTAGAGCCCAAAGTGGTTAACAAGGCTTTCCTCTGAGCAGGGCAGCTTTGGAGGACCTCCAAAGCCGACATCGCAAATGGGGTTTGTGATAAATCTTCCACCATAAAGTAGGTATGGGCGGCCCTTGCATTTGGGTTATGAGAAGCCTTTTTAAATGCACCTTTTGGAATGCGTGTCATTGTTTCTCCCAACGTCTTCTCAATCTGTAGAGGAAGAGATGGGAGGTCAGCTTTTTTTCCCTTCTCAGAAGCACTTGGTTTACTATAATCGTGCGCTCTAGTCGATATGAAAGCATCACCCCTAACCATATATACATTCGTGGACAAGGGGTTGTTCGAAGGTGGGCAATTTTCTTGGTTGCCCCCTTCTGTGCTTGTAGAGTCTTGAGTTAGATTTTTCCTATGTTGAAAGGGATTAGTCAACACTGCTTGTTGTTGTTGTGTGACAAACTTTTGGGCCTCTGCAAGTTCAGGACAAAGATGGGTTGGGTGGTCTTCTGCGCACAAGTTGCATGGATACCTCACCTTCCATTTTTCTGTGTTTTCCCCGCCAACATTATCAGTGGGTTTTTTTATCCCCCTTACCCTTCTTTCATTGTTTTTTCTTCCCTTCAGGCTGTTGGGTGGCCTTTGGGTTAGTCGACTGCACAGTGTGTACTTCTGACGTTTGGGTAGGGGGAGCAACCAAAGAAGTAGTTTGGCTGGCCGCTGTGTGTTGTATGGATAACTGTTGCAACTTTTTTGTCAATTTCTCAGTGGGCTTGGTTTGTGCTGAACCAACAATACCATCGGCATGTGGTCCAGCTCTCTATCTAGTTTTATCTAGTATTGAATGTGGCGCATCTGGCAAGATGTTGTATAATAAACCAGACTGAGAATAGATAAGCTCAAACTATTGAACCCTCATGATGGCATCTTCTTCGAAGAAAACTCTGGATGTCACGACGTCTTTGGATAACTGTGGGACCAAAGACTTAAGGAACCACTCCAGCAGGAATGCTGGTGGGACTGGTACCTTGATTAAACTCTTCCGGCATCTCCACTCTCGGATATGATCAGAGATATGGTCCGTTGTTGTCTGTTCAAAATTGGCGAGCAACTTTGTGCCAGCGTCGTATCTCACAGGTAACTGGAAATGGTTAAGGAAGGCCATCGCCAGTTCACCAAAAGAAGAGTATCTTGAGCGATCGAGCTCGATGTACCATTTCGCGGCACTCCCAATGAGAGTATGTTGAAACAATCGCAACTGTACGGAGTAATCTTTCAATGAGTTAGATGAGCACCAAAGATGAAAGGTAGTCACATGATCACCTGGATCTTCATTAGGCTTGGACTCGAACTTTGGAATGTCCGAAGGAAACTTCGTCGGCATAGGAGGCCAACGTGGATCGTGACAAATAGGATCATTTAACAACCTTGTCAAATCTGGCAAGTGTAAAGTCGTCAGGAATGGTAGTTTGGGTTGCTGCTGATAACCTGGGAAAAAGGGTTCTGGAGTTTGACTCGCACCAGGTTGCCAAGAAAAGTTTGGCTGCTGGCTCGGATTCTGGTAGAAACCATGGCCCTGACCAACGTAAGGATTTTGCATCTGTGGAGACATCATCGGCTGATTTCCCAAAAAGGACATAGACTGTTGGGCATGCATTGTATTCGAAGGACTTTGGGAAGGATTACCCCATGTCGGTCCTGCGGGGAGAGGCATAGTAGTCTGTTCGGGGTTCCATTGACTGTGGAAAGAATTACCCCAGAACGACATTCCGGAGGAGGGAATAGATCCTTGTCCTGAGTTCCAAGGTCCTGCTATGTGTGCCCCCTATGCAGGAATAATACCCTGCGCAGGAGTAGATTGTCCAAAAATGGGGTTTCCCCCAGTCGGGAATGCGGCTGACGAGAAAGTGTTGTTACCAAATGTTTTGTTCCAAGAAAATGGTGTCGAACCTACCGGTATACTGTGCGAAGGTGGTCCCTGACTCCCGCTCCAAATAAACTATTGTGTGTAGGTTGCTCGACGGATTGTTGATGCGGACCACCAAGCGAAGGGGACGAAGGAGGGATATGACCTCCTGCATAAGGAAAAGCATTAAAAGGGACAGGAGTTCCCCCAAGGTGACCTTGCAGAGGAGCGCTAGAGCTCCCTGCCCCCAAACCCAAATTATGTAAAGTGGAGTAGGTTAGTACAGGACTTGTACCCGAACTAGGCATACCGTATGAGAACGGAGGTCCTGTCACACTAGGTGTGAAGGGGGTTGTGGCCGCCGCCATAGATGGGTTCGGTCCACTGTGCGACGTAGTTGCGACTGAGACCATGGTGGCTCGGATCGACGATGGTAGGTTAGGATATGACTCTCCTATGGTGGCAACTGTGGTGGGAATTGAAGAATTCCCAGAAGAAGTAACAACATTTGTTTCCATTGCTGTGTGAAGCACTGTCTGGCATTCGTGAAATTGGATTGGTACAATAAATGGTGCCAAGATATCAGTGGTTGGGGTTTCAACTGAGCCAAGAGTGGTTGCTTCAAGGTCCAAAACGGTTGATTCCTCCGGGAGTTATTCGGGCACAAAGGTTTGTAACCCGGTCGCTTCAAAAGACCCTTGTTGGTCTAGCTTCCACCTTAATGGTGGCGGTGGTGGCTCCAGTGTAATCAGCGGCAGGCCAAGAAGCCTTCGTGACCGACGGAGCTTGGGATCCTCCACTGTGTGAGAAGATCCAAGACATGCTAAGGTATTCTAAACAATCAAAAGTAACACACACTAAAAAAGAATCCCCTAAGAGATAAGACAAGAAATCACTAAACTATTTGGAAGAACAGTTACAACAACCAACACTAGAGCAACTTACCGGTGCAAGTGAAACTCGAACATGGAAGCACCCTCCGGGTATACTCTACAAAGCGTGGCCCGATGTCTGTCCTAGGTACCGTGGTATACCCCTGCACTTACCTGTGTATGTCTCTAAAAATATTGGCAACTAGGTTGCCAGCACGTGAACAGTCACCAGGCGAGTACAGTCGAAAGTCGGGTAGACCACAATGATCAGGGTATCGAGCTAGAAACCTGTCAAGGGTATCGAGAGAAAATGGTCTAGAAGACAACTGAGAATCTCAAACAGATTCGAGACCCATGAAGCCCCGTGGCAAATGAAAACGATGGAATCCCAAAACAAGCCCTCTATATGTGTTCTCCACTACGATTGGTCTGGCTTTGGAGGGGTTATCTCCGCTACCTTTCCGCACGCGACCTCGTGTTTATCCCCTGTGTTAGAGGGGGGTCCCGGATAACTTCCACGAAACTAGACTTAGACACTCCCTATCTTAGACTCCAATGTTTGGTTTTGAATGGCCTTGAAGAGTTTCCTCTCCAACCTAATCCAAGGCCCTAGTCCTGAACTAGTTTGTGAACCCTACAAACATAAAAGTCTAGTAGATTTTAAAATTAGCGTTGCTTTTATGGATTTGTCTTACGTCAAGGGGTATGAGGGTGAAACTGATGATGTATAAAAGACGAAAGCCAAAATATGAATGAAAAAGTTGGAAACAAAAACTTTTACTGAATGCAAAATTTCAACAACTTTTCACAAAGAAAGATTTTTAATTTTTCTAAGATTTTGGACAGCAAATTCAAAGGAATTTCACTCGACCACGAACTACTTATGATCTAAGTGAATTTTAAAAACTTATGAAATAAAAGACTTTTCCCTAGCTAGTGATGCAGAAACACACTTTTCAACCAAAGAAGAAAATGAAAAGAGATTTATTTATTTATTTAAGTGTTAGTAAAGCAAGAAAGGGAAAATACCGACAAGTAAAAAACCAAGAAAAACAATTCTGGCTTAAAGCACAGATCGCAAAGAATCAGATTAAAGAATCACATAATGACAATTGTAAAAACAATGACTCTCACGCTTGTCTAAAAACCATAAGAAAAAAAAATAAATTATTTTTCTGTCAACTTTTAACTGAGAAAAAACAGGCTAAGGGTAAGATGAAGCCTAAGCTACTGACTGTTCAAACATAGATTCAAACACCTAAGAGTAATACTTCTTATCAAAGGAGGGGATGACTTCCCCACCCTGAACAAAAAGTAGCCTATACAAGCATGTGACTGTCACTCAAACAACACGCGTGAAAATGCGTGCTGAACAGAGACAGAGGGCGTGTACACGCGGGCTGACCTTGTACAAGCCGCGTGTATATCTAAACTCTAAGGAAAAATATGAAAACAGACAGACCAAACCAGGAAGAGGCCTCTGGTATTGATAATGAGGATCCCTTGAAGGCTTGGATACTCTTTCTAACAGACAAACAAATAATGCAAGGAAAAATAATAAGGCAAAAAACAATCTGAGATAGGACTGTTAGCAAACAAGACTTAGACAGAATTCCAGAAAACCCCCTGAGAATGTGTGATTCTGATAGGGAAGAGGAGGACTGCCTCTAAGGTTATTTGAAATCCTACACGCTACTGCTATCTCTACAGCTAGCGTTCACACACGGGTTGTAAGAGGATAGGGCGTGGGTACACGCGTGCAGGCCTTATGCAGGCCGCGTGTACCTCTGTGTGTCCCGAAAAACACAGTCAAGCAAAAGTCAGGGAAAGATGGTATGGAAAACCAGACTTCCTGCTAGCTCATACCTTACAGAAACGAAAGAAAAAGACAGGCAAGGGAAAACAAAACTAGTCTTTAAACTACCCAAAAACTTAAAAAATTCCAAGAACCCTAAAGAGTATTCTCCCCAGTATGGTCGCCAATTTTGTTGTTGGGAAAAACACCCTACGGACTAGAAAATAGAGTTCATACTTTGCATGCAGATTTGACCAAATAGAAACTACTTTCTACCTACATCCCAAGATTTAAATCCCCTTTTCTCGGTAAATGCATGGAAAGGACCAACTACCTTATTACCGACGTTCGATGTCGATCCTCCGTTGTGCTTGATTACTTGCTCGCAATGCTCCTTCCAAAGATGACCTGCACTCAAGACAAACAACAACTATGCATGCATGCTACTTCTATACTCACGGGTTAGAAATCAAACATAAACTAATCAAACCATAGACAGTTCATGAATTGAGACAGAAAAAACATTCTCTTTATTACTTAAATTGAGTCAACTTACAAAAGTTGAGACCAACCACCGCTCCTTGAACCTGATCCTGGGCTCCTCTTCTTCTGTCCTTCAATTGCTTTGCTTTAAATCTCCTTTAGCATGAGCAAAGGCTAAAGGTTTGGGACAATGGAATACGTAAATGGGCAGAGTTTCTTTGCTATATTTTTTCCTTTTCCAAATGGTACCCCTACCCCTTCTTTTATAGGCTAGAAGGAGCTAGGTATTTGGACGAACCCTCGGCCATGCATGGCCAGGAGTTTCAGTTAACTCACCCATAGCTTTTTGTCTCGTCGGCAACTTTCCCTTTTTCATGATTCTGAAGGTCTACGTGGGCTATAGTGGGCCTGCTAGCGTGGACATTGTAGATCCACTCGGGCTGTAGTGGGCTAGCTAGCGTGGACTTTTAAAAATGGAGTTTTTAGAAGAGTTGTTCAGTAGTTTTTGGCAAAGAAGGGATATGAGTTGGCCTGATGCCAGGTAAGCATGTGTGGTGCAATTTAGGGTTATAACACAAAGGTATCGATGTTTCTCGCTATTCATTAATGGAGGTTTTATAGTTTTTATAACTCACTCCCCTCTTCTCACATACATTGAACTAATAATTTGCCCAAGTTTACAGTCATAGATAAACCTACTTACTAACTGAGTAGTAAATTCTCTCCTATGCATGCTCCAGCGAAATTGACACATACACAACTGAATCCTGAAGAAGAGGAGTTGATGTAGATGATTGTTCCTCAAATTCAGGGGTTATGTTGTCAACCGTTTCAACAATCTCCACCTTGACAACAAATTTATCTGATACCTTTATCATGATTTTATTCTAGCACTTTTTCTGCAAGCCAAGAGAAGCCAAGCACCATCGTAGCTTCTCTAAAAGTACTGGTTTTGTGAACACGTCTGCGCAGTTCTCTTTTGTATGAACTTTTTCAAGAGAAACTCCACCTTCATCGATGACCTGTCTTACAAAATGGTACTTAATAGGAATATGTTTAGTTTTACTGTGGTAGGATGGATTCTTGGCCAAGTGAATATCACTTTTTGACTATCACAAAGTAGCTTTACTTTGTCCTGCATCCTTCCAAACTCACTAAGCAAACCTTTTAACCAAACTGCCTCTTTGCAAGGATGTGAAGTAGCTATGTATTCTGCTTCTGTAGTGGATAAAGAAACCATGTTTTGTAGCTTTGGCATCCAAATAATATCTCCACCTGCAAGATTAAAGACATATCCTGAAGTTAACCTCCTCTTGACCAAATCACCTGCAAAATCAGAATCAACATATCCACAGACTAACTCACAACCAATGTTATAGGTGATACAGTAATCACTAGTGCCCCTTAAATATCGAAGCACCCATTTCACTGTTGCCCAATGCTCTTTACCTGGATTTGTCATATATCTGCTGACAACCCCAACTTCATGTGAAATGTTTGTCCCTTTACTAACCATCGCATACATTAAACTTCCTACTACATTAGCATATGGTATTTGAGACATATATTCATTTTCTTCTTTTTTACTAAGACATAAACTTGAAGAAATCTTAAAATGGGAAGCGAAAGGGACTGAAACTGGTTTCACACTGTTCATACCAAACCTCAAAAATATTTTCTCGACATACTTTTGTTGTGACAACCAAATCTTACCATTCCTCACATCTTTGAATATCTCCATGCCCAAAATATGCTTTCCTGCTCCTAGATCTTTCATATCAAACATCCTAGCCATTTGAGCCTTTAACCTGTTGATCTCAGTTATGATTTTGCTTGCTAAAAGCATATTGTCAACATACAATACTAATATAATGAATATTCCATTATTTAATTTCTTAAAGTAAACACAATGATCATACTCACTCCTTGTATAATTTTGGCTCATCATGAAAGAGTCAAATTTATTGTACCGTTGTCTAGGCGACTTCCTCAGACCATACAATGATTTCTTGAGCCTACAAACAAATTTATTGTTGCAATTCTGAACGAACCCTTCAGGTTGTTCCATGTAAATTTCCTCATCCAAATCTCCATGTAAGAAAGCAGTCTTAACATCTAGCTGCTCCAACTCAAAACCAAGTAATGCAACTAATTCTAACACAATTCAAATTGAAAAGATCTTAACAACTATTGAAAAAATCTCATGAAATTCAATACCTTCTTTCTGAGAATATCCTTTTGCAACCAACCTTGCTTTGTACCTTTCTACCTTATCATCAACACCCTTCTTCAGCTTGTAGACCCACTTGCAACCTACATTTTTCCTGTCTCTTGGAAGTTCTACCAGGTCCCATGTAGAATTCCTTTCTAAAGCATACATTTCATCATTCATTGCTTCTTTCCATTTTTCACTCTTAGAACCCTCCACAACTTCCTGATAGCACGAAGGTTCATCATCATTAGTACTTAAAGAAACTGATGAAACAAAATCATCATACCTTCTTGGAGGAACTCTGACCTGTGTAGACCTCCTTTGGGAAGTTTGTGGCTCATCCACTCTCTGTTGATTATCGTCATCATCCATGTTTTCCTCTGCAGGAACCTCTTCATGAACACCTTCAGAAACTTGTTCATGTTCACTTTCATCTGTAATTGAATGAGTTTCAAATTGAATCTATTGATATTTTGGTACTTCTACCTGTTTCATTTGAGCATCTTCATATGATTTTATGAGAGATGATTCATCAAATATTACATCTTTTTTAATGGTGATCTTGTGGGCAGTAGGATCCCACATCCTGTACCCCTTAATATCATCACCATGTTGGAAATATGGCAATAGCAGAGAAGATGCAGAATGTCAAGGTTGTCATTGATGGCAATCGTCTATGGCAGAAGAAGCTAGATGATGACAGAGCAATATCCAAGCAGAGTAATGAAGGGTAGTCGACCCGATAGGAAGATGGTCGAGGTTGAGCAAAAGAAATAAGTCGCAGTCTAAGGATTCGAGAAGTAAAAGCTCAGGAGGAACAGCCTTGAAGAAAACGCGCACAGCAAGATCTTACAGAAGAAAAAGGAAGAAGAGTCAGTGACCGTTGGATCCCATCCAAATTTCCCGAAAGAACGAGGACCGTCAGATCAGACAGAAGCTGCGAAGGAGATATACCATCGGGAAAAGCCAAGGTGAAATCCCGACATAATCA
>ML820409.1:65566-76983 GCA_009831015.1 Picea engelmannii | reverse complement strand
GTTTTGTTAACATACATCCATGATGTGCTTAACCATATGCATAATCATAAGCATGTGTGTAGCTGCCATAGGTATATTTCAAGGCCCACCTACATATCTATTTTAAAATCAGTCAACTCATGATTGTTCACAATCATTCTCATGTGACCTTCAAGGCAAAATCAATTTCCTCTTATTATGACAACATAGCATTCTTTCTCATCCACTCTTTATTCTATTCAACAACAGTCAGGGATGGGGGCCACTCTCCTCCTCCCCCAAGAATTATGGTAGATTAGTTTCCTATCCACCAAGCAAGGGAGGTTGTTGTGATTTCTCACTCAATCACTCTATATTTCTACAACTTTGTTTATCAGCTTGATTAGAAAAACCCATCATAACAATTCTTGTACCTAGAAACAAAAAAATTGTTTCTCGGTTCCCTTCGAAAACCGAGAGTTGAGCATGCTCTCCCCCTTTAGAGAATGGTCACCAGACTCATTCTTACGATCCTAAGGGATTATACACATATATAATGTTTAACCCTTCATTAAAGTAGTAATTATTACTGCTACGGATCCTTTCCATCCGTTCACATCCAAATCTCGCTATCAATGCCCATCAACATAATCCCACTCCTATAGGATCGGCTATCATTTCCCAAAGAAATGATAGTCTTCCTTTACCACAGACTAGCATGATTAAATCTCGTTGGGTAAAATCCCAATTGTATTTTAATCTACATCCTTAAAGTACTTCAAAAATAATTTCATACAACTCGTGCATGAGCCCAAGCAGGCCAAGTGTTGTTGTCGTGCTCTGATACCAATTTGTAACACACCCAACCCTTAGGTTCTCTTTTAAGGGGTCGAGCATCATAAATTCATTTTCATTTACTATATCAAACCCTCCATTCAGGGTCTCTATCCCATTATTCTCATCCATATCTTTCCAGCCACGGTCTCCATGCTCAAAACCGAGCTTAGAGTTGGCAATTATACCTCTCCCAAGTTCCTTGAGTGTTCATTGGTCGAGGCCATGGGGATTCCACGTGGGTCTGACTCAATATACTTCTCTTAATTTATCCAATATCCTGGAACATCCAGCGTTCCTAATTCTATGGCAGAAATCCATCTGTCAACAAATCCAAAGAATGGATTGGGTCCTCGACTAACTCACAGGATAACGAGAAATTTGGCATTCTCCCTTCGGATTGAATCCAAGCCTAGCCCCTTCCCTCCATATACAATCGCATATGACCGCAGGATATGACTAGATTCCTAGACAAAAGGCGCCAAGACCACCACCACGTTAATCCTCCGGAGTGGAAAATATCTGAAGTTCACAATTTGATATCACATGTCCCCAGAGCATTTGAGGGCTCTGATTCACTTCGGAACTCTGTGCTTCATCAGTTATAGAGTCTTCGCAGACGAAAAAATCCAGAGTGAGATCCTTCTGGAGTGTCAAATATTTTGACACGCATCCTCCTCTATTCAATGGTCATGATGAAATCTGGCACTCTAGCCTTCAGGAGTTCTTGGCCCATGCAACACCACTTTTATTTCGGCGTGAATTTTCTCTGAAGTGGCAGATCTTCTACCACACATCCTCCTTCACGAACGACTAAGATGACTTCATGACTATGGCCTTCGGGAGTCCTCACACCTCAACTCTTTAACTCTTCTGGAGTACTACTGATCCAGAGTGAGGGATATGGTGACACCTGTCCTTACCAATGGATGGCTCAAATCTGTTCCGTCTCCTAACTCTTAGGGAGTCTTTCCAACCTTCTTCTCTCGCTCCTCTGGAATGTAGGATCTCCCACCACGTGTCTCTGACTGATGGATGACTGAGATCTTCTTTTCTACTTCAGGCTTCGGGGATTTTTGAAGAACCTCACTTCATTTCCTCTTGAGTGGCTCTTCTATGGAGTTAACAATATACTACCACGTGTCTTCCTACATCAACGACTAGGATTGATTTCATCACTTTGGCACTTTGGGACTTCGGTGATTTCACCCTCTCTTGCCTATAACCTCCCAGAGTGTCTAGTCTCTGGATTAAAGGATCTTCCACCACACATCCTTTATTATGGACGGTCAAGATCTACTTCGTTACTTCGAGCTTCGGGGATTTTTGAAGCAACAAGATTCAAATCCTTCAGAGTGGCTCTTCTATGGAGTTAACGATATACTGACACGTGTCTTGGTTGATGGACGATTCAGATCTCCCCCGCCTCCTTGTGACTTCGGGAGTCTTCAACCTTTTACACCTGCTTCCTTCCGGTGTGTTAAACCTATGGAGTACAGGATATGGTTCCATATGTCATTTATGATGGAGAGTCGAGAAGGGTCCCAAAGGATCCTTAGATCCACAATCCACATTACTTCGCAACTCTAGTGTTCGGGAGGTCTTGACGTTACAACACCCCTTTCCTCCTTAAACAGTCAATGCTAGATTGAATAAATCGTAGATCTGATAGTCGGGATAGCTCCTAGACATACTCATATCTATGGCCTAGATTAACTTTAGGACATAGGGTGATTCACCTCTTGTACGATGAATATACCCAATTCGATGGACTCGTGAAGTCCGAAGGGCTTGAAGGATTAACATCGGTGTCCCTTCTCCAGGTTTGGCAATCGTAAGGAGATTCGGCTCCTCCCAAACTAATGTCATTCGTTTGTCTTCAAAATGAAAGGATCTTCCCTTTCGAGACTTGAATCTCCCTATTCTTCCTGAGCTTCATCAACTCTAAATTAATTAGGCATTTTGCGCTATTTCTCATTTTCTTAACACTTAGAGGTATCTTCTGCACACCCCTTGCTCTCATTCATCACTCTAGAACTTAAAGGTTCTTTGTCTCTGCCTGCCTCACTGAGAGCCTGTGCATACGTGCACTATCTCTCTTGAGCTTTAACAGACTCCTTCCTCCAAGGGACTCAGGATGACTAGGAGTGTCGACATGCACAAGTGAAGTTGTGCCCAAGGTCGGCGAACTCACAGTTCATTTCTCTAGCTTAAGACACCATAGGGATCAAGCATTTACGAGTACAAGTCACGTCCAAACCACATAATTTATTACTTGCCTAAATACACAATAAATCTGAAATAAAAGGGATACAGTATAACCATTAAGCAGACATGCACATCCCTGAAACATTCATAGGATATCCAACTTTAATCTACAGTTACAGTCGAATTACACAGGATATGAGAATATTTATCTATTACAGGTTGTAGACAACTAACTGACTATGGGTGTTCTCCTTTCCACCTAAAAATAGGCTCAAAGGAATTCATTCTTATCACTCTTTCCACCCCCATGCCAAGCCATGATATCAGCCGGGAATTTATGCCAATTCTCAATGATCCTTGCTCTTTCACATCTTATATGAGGTTTATCATATGCTTCCTCAACATCAAGCTTGCGGTCTTCTGCTCGGGTCCCTTTCTCTGCATACTCTTAGATATTTCTCTCTCTGTCACGACCTCGATGAGGTTTATCAGATGCTCTCCCAGCATCAAGATCACAGCCTTCAACTCGTTCTCTACTGCTTGAATTTTCCTCGCATTCTCCACTCTTCTCTTCATATCCTCTTGTATTCCTTGCACACACATCCCTCCTATCTTGTTCCTTCTGTTAGGAGGATAACTTGGGTCAGTCTGGGTTTGCAGGACCCTGCGGTACTTCGAGCTGACCTTCTACAACTAGACCATGCTTCCATTCATGGGGGTGGTTGAGAGTTCAACCACTAGTCCTTTTCTTATTAATTGTTCTCACATTATTTCCTCTAGTTATATCATGGATAGTACTTTTAAGGCTTCACCCCCAAAGTCAGTTATTAGTAATTAAACAATGATACATTTACAATATTCCCATGCCACAACATGGTAATCCTAAATAAATGATTAATTACAAGTTGGGGGAAACAAGGGTGTTACAGTAGTGGTGCGCCTGGGGTCAGATCGATGGGATGCTTGACCTGGAAGTGTAGAGGTACCCCGATAGAAGAGGAGAATATATCTGAGAATTATTCCACAAACTTATACACTTGCTTATGTTGTGTGGATAGATCGATCATGGAGGCCCTGGATGTGGCTGAGATCTTTCACTCACTCTGAGAGAGAATCACAAAGAAGACAAATTTCCCAGTATGAGAGATGACCTTTCTGCATTGCTTGGCAGAGATCACGGAACTAGCACTAGGAGGGACTGCCTCGGGTAATTTACTGTTCAAACTAATAATAACACTATGAGGCCTAGACTCATATACAACATGACATTTCCATAAATAAGGTTGTCCCAAAAGAACATGACAAACTTCGAGAGGAGAAAAATCACACAATATCGAATCTTTGAAGGGCTTGATATGTACGACAATCGACATTGTTGGTTGTCGCAGAGATCACTTACTTGGCAGAGCCATCCAATGCTGTATGGTTTTTTGTGCGATGATGTCGACAGGGACAACCGCTTGACAACCTCTTCTGAGATAAGGTTCTTCTGGTTACTGCTATCAACGATGAAGTGTAGCAGGGTGCCTTTTACCCACATATGTGAATCGAAGAGGTTCTTGCCTTCTTTTGGCTCATCTGGTTCACCAGAATCGAGCTTGGTGGTAGAAATGGTGGCACTGGGTTCTGCATCAATGATATGACTTCCCCTTTTCGGTTCTAACTTAAGTCAGAACCCGCATCTGATTCAGAGGCTTTCACTTCGGCCACCAAAAACTGCTTTGAGCGACAATTAGCAGTGTTATGCCAAGGGCTCTTATGGAAGTCACACCACTTCCCGGTATATTTATTTGTCTTTCTGGTGTCCTTCTTTTCTTCGAGCTTGGACTGGTTGTCCTGAAACTGTCCATCTTTTCTCTATCCTTTGTTCTATGGGTTGGGGTTGCCCCTTCCTGGATTTTGTTGTGAGGGGTTCCCAGGCCCAAACTGTTGCATCTTGTGTTTGCGAATCTGCTTGATTTTGATGACATATTGATAGGTCGCGCCCAAGGACGATATGTCCAAAACTTCCATTTCAGTCTGGATGTATCTGTGCAAATCATCGTGATACTTTAGCACCATATGTCGCTCCAAATATTTGATACCCATCTTGGTGCACACAGTATGGAATATATTTGTGAGCTCTATCACTGCTTGGTCTCTTTCTTGTCGCAGTGTGGTCCATTTGGTATATAAATTGTCATAACCTCCGACAGGGTAGTATTGTTCCTTAATATCATCCCTGAAGGATTCCTGGGTGGCTGTGACTGTAAATAATGAGGGTTCCTATGTTTCCTTTTGTTCACATAAAGTTTCCCACCAATATTTGACATGGGGAACGACTTTGAGGAGTACAAAGGCAATATTTTCTCTATTCGAAAAGTTATGGACAGAAAAATACCCTTCTAGTAGATTCAACCACTTGTCTATAACATCCGCATCTATCTGACCTTCAAATATAGGAATATTGAAGTTGATTTGTACCTTTAAGGGTGCGATGCCTCCACTTGAGGAAGATGTGTCCCATGTTGGTAGTTGCCGAATTATTTGCGCAAAATATCCATCATCTCGTTCCTCTGTTGTGTGAGGGATTCCTCAAGAAATTTTTTGAAAGGATCTCTTGTCCCGTCATATTTATTTTCTCCTTCCATTAGAGGTCGCTTAGGTGTGCAAGATCTTTTTTCCTCAAGAGAAACAAGCTCGAGACCCAATTATTTGTACCCTAACCTTGTTGGGGACATGAATTAAGATGAAAAAGAGAATACCACTCTAATACCAATGATATAGATTATATGAGTAGAACAGAGATACAATAAAATTGGTTTTCTATTCAATAAGGAAGTAAGATAAAACTGTAAAACGCAGCGGAAAACAAGCTTGCTAGAAAGGTGGCGGCTTATCTCTGAGAAGAGATGTGACGATTGTGCTCATTTTCAAGAATATGATTACAATGAGGCTTTGAAGGCCTTTTTACAATAAACAGGAGTGTCAAAATCCCTAGAAATCCAAAAACCTAACCCTAGGAGATGAAGCGCCAAAAGTCATGTGGGCCCCATTTGGGTAAGTTAGTACATCAACTTCTCGGGGTCGTAATGTTTGCATACGATCTTTGGTTTAGGCACATGATAGCCTGTTGAAAAGGTATCTTCAAGGAGATTCAGTTTGGGGGATAAATTAGAGCCTTCGGATATCATTGAGAAGCGTGATCCCGAAAAACCTTCATTTAGGCCCTCAAAATGGCCCCAGAAGTTAAAAAATGCTAAAAATAGTAAATTGCCATTGCCAGAAAACTGTTTTGAGCGAGTTGGAAAAGGTGGGTGGCCACCGATATCCACCTGGATCAGTAAGCTTGAGGATCCTTTTATTTTGGCTACAAGTGTGGTGATTCCGAAAATAACGAAAGGGCTGGAAAGGAGTGGAAGAGGCATCAAAGTCTCTTCAAGTTCCTTAACCCTTTCCTTTAACTTTATAATTTCTACTTCGAGACCTCCAATGGAATCATCCAATGCATCACCAATTGCTTTATGAATTATGGAAATTTGGAAAGGTCACATATTTATGAGGTTAACCTCTGAATGATATTTCCCCCTTTTATTCTTCGCATCACTCTTCTCAATAATTATTTTTTAGACTCGCTGTAAAAAAAAACACTCTGGAAGACAAATGATTCTTCTTCATAAAACATCTCATTTTCAATAATTTCTAGAAACTGATTTTGGTGGGCCGCAAATGAAGGTTGTCATAGCTGAAAATGATGAACGTGGCTACTGTTGAGCCATGAAAACCTCGTGATAAGCCATGATCACCTAAAAATTATTGTGTTGAGGTAACACAAGCCAGAGGGACACCTTGGTAGAGCAAGTCTGAGGGACACCTCGACTGTAAGACTTGATAGAGTCTCTAAAATTTTCCCGTGCGAGAAAACCTCGGCAGGGCAAGATGGATTGCCTGAGGGACTATATAGAAATGAAGGGGATGCCTGAGCCTGGGCTTGGAGGGTGAGTGACCGCAGGGAAGAGAATACCTTAATAATTCTTGTAAACTATTGGGATCATGCACACAGTGGGTAGTTTCCTGTGCGGAAAAACCTTGGAAAGGAAGATAAAATCATGATAGCTCTTGCGAACTATTGAATTGGAATCATGCACCCAATGGGTACTTCAAGGAAATTTATGAGCATGGATAATGATGCAGGAGCATCCCTCACAACAAGAAAAACCAACGTGGAAGCAGAAGACAGCTGGAAGACATCCAGTGCAAGTTTTTGAATTTTTAAATTTCCCTTGAAGTTGATCTTGAATTAATAGAAGAAGTTGATTCAGATTCACGACTGTTGTGTTATTCTCGGTATATGTGTGTTAAATGCTCTGCTTATGAATATTTCTTCCTGTTATGCATTGGTTGTTATGTTGTGTGTGTATGATCTCATGTGTCGATATTGAAATCTGAGAGGAAGTGGAGTGAGTTTCAATTGTTTCTCCCTTTGAGCAAGGATTCCTGCAAGGAGTGCAGTTGAAGTCATCCACAAGGAATGCATTGACAGAAGGCTCGGGATTTAAACTCTTGTTCTCAAAACACTCAGAAGTGGAATTGGATTGTTAAAGCCATGCAAGGAGTGCATAGGCTAAGGAGAGTCTTAGTCGTGAAACTGAGTTGAAGCTTTGGGAGACTGCTGCTGCAGGAGTGCGCAGAGTCGAGTGACTTCAACACTTAGACGTAATTTAAGGTTTGCCGCAAGAATTGCACGCAAGAAGTTCTCTGAAGGACTTGAGAAGCCGAGAACAAGATCAGGAGGTATAGGCCTTCGAGTTCACTGAAGAACAAGCGCAGGGAAGCTGTCGTTGGAAGTCAGAGGAAAGCGTCACAGGTTGACGAGCAAGAAAACGAGTCTTGTGGAGAGACACTTCTTTATCTCACAGAATCCTCAAGGGGAGAACGGATGGACTAAATCTTCGGGAGATATTTCATGAAGTTTCGAGAGCCATTGGATCTCCGAGAGGTGCAAGGCAGTTACAACGCAGGCATGGAGAGGATTCAAATCTCAGGAGGGGCAACACCATTGATCCAAGTCGGTCAGAGTCGTTGGATTATTCACGAGATCATGGATCGGGACCTTGTGAGAAAGGACTCAAGGATTTGGACGCGGGGATCACGAGGTTGTGAGAAGCGAGATTCTAACCGTTGGAGGACAGGTGGTACCTCGTATCTCGAGAGCTCGTAAGTGGAAGGGTTAAGAAGTTGGCATTAAAGGTCGCGAGCCGCGAGTTCACGAGGTAGCGAAGTGGCGAGAGATTGTGAGCCATCCATCTGAAGGTACAGGTGTCAGAGATCGAGAGATCTCGCAAACTCGGAGCTTGCAGGGTGAATGACCAAGCGTTTGGTGTTAAAAGTCGCGAGACGTGAAGTTGCGAGGACGCGAGGAGTGAGGGAAGGGCAGCCGTCGGATCTAGATCGTAGGAGGATCGTTCGATCTGTGCGTGGGATCGTGTCTCGGGACCTCGTGAGAAAAGTTTCAAGAACTTGGTTGTTGGCTCACGAAGTCGCGAGGGAACGAGGTCATGAGTTTCGGAATCTCGGACCTCGGGAGTCGACATGGAATTTATTCAGCCTCACGAGAAGCGAAATCGCGAGGGAGCGAGATCGCGAGTTTCGACGTCTCGGGTATCGAAGGTTGGAGAACCAAAAGTTTGGTACCGCGAATAGCGAGGTCGCGAGTAGAGAAATTCCTTTGAGGAAAAGTTAGCGAGTTGATTGACCATCGGGTCTCAGGGACCTGGGAGCCCGACGTTCAACCTTTGAACTCGCAAAGTCACGAGTTTCGATTCCTCGATAAATCAAGGAAGGGGGGGATCACACGAGAGAACTGTGGGAGCAAATTTCCTGATAGGGAAATAGAGGAACCTTAGAGTTCTTTGGGCCGAGAAGAAGAGGATCCTGTGAGCGGACGTGCCCGTGGTTTGGGTGCCACTGCATCAAGTGGTATCAGAGCATAGAAAAGTTTCTTTTCTTTCTATAGCAGAGGAAAAGGAGAATTCACCATGCCGCCAAGGAGGAGAGGTAGACAATCACCCGATCCAGAGGAGGAAAGGGAACTGTCCAGAGAAAGGGAAGTGTCCAGAGACAGAGGTAGGAAAGTACAAAATCCATACATGGAGAGAGAAGTGCGAAATCTTCGTGCCAGAATGGAGGACATGGAGATGTCACAAAGGCGAAACACTGATGCAGGAGATATCAGTGAATCCGAGGATGAAGGTGATGTTGGACATGCAGAAGAATAAATCCCAGCAGAAGATGCATCCAATGAGATTTTAATTAAGGCTATCACTCGAATGAGTTCGAAAACAAAAATGGACATTCCATCTTATGAAGGGAGTCTGGATGCAGAAGAGCTGCTAGACTGGATTAGAGATCTTGACACTTACTTCGATTATGAAGATATCGAAGATGACAAGAAGGTCAGACATGCCTTCACAAGATTGAAAGGACATGCAACATTGTGGTGGGATGAACTGCAAGCTGACAGGCGTTGCCAAGGCAAGCATAAAATTAAGAGCTGGGACAGGATGATTGCAAAGATGAAGGAAAAATTCATTCCCAGGGACTATCAAATTTCTCTGTTCAGGAGAATGCAGAACCTGAGACAGAAGCTGATGACAGTGAAGGAGTATACTGAGGAATTTTACAAGTTGAATATCAGAGAAGGTCATCGTGAAAGCAATGACGAAAAGGTGGCCAGGTATATGAATGGCCTGAGGTATGAAATTCATGATGAACTAAATTTGGCGACCATCCGAATTGTGGAGGACGCTTACCAATTGGCTCTGAAAGTTGAGGAGAAGCTGAGCTGTAAACAAAGTCAGAGGGGCAGAGGTAGAAGTCAACCCAAAGGAAAATTGGTTGCCCAAGATAAATACTAGAAGCCCAAGGATGACTGGAAGAAACCTCAGACTCAGACAGAGAGAGGTGGAAGTTCACAGTGAGGGCGATATGCTGAGCAAAGAGAACAACATACTGAGCAAAGAGGAGGATATGCTGATAATGATAGATTTCCTCATACTAGAGGTAGAGGAAGAGGAAGAGGTGGAGTCATCACATGCTTCACATGTGGAAAAAATGGGCACAAGTCATTCGAGTGTCCAGAGAAAAAGAAAGAAACTGGAGAAACTCACATCACCGAGGCACAGAGGCGAGATAATGAGGCAGAATACGCTGAGTGCAGAAGATCGCTGGTGATGAGAAAATTCCTTTTGACTCCAGAGAAGGATATGGAGAATCCAGCGCAGAGGAACAATCTTTTTAGGACTGTTTGCAATACCAAGGATAGAGTGTGCAAGGTCATCGTGGACAGTGGAAGCACCGATAATCTCGTTTCAACCGAGATGGTAGAAAAGCTGGAGCTAGAGACAACTGATCATCCAAGTCCATACAAAGTCTCATGGCTACAGAAGGGGCATCAGGTAAATGTCACTAAACAGTGCTTAGTTGACATTAAGATAGGAGGATATAATGATAAAAAATTTATGTGATGTTATTCCTATGGATGTCTGTCATTTATTGTTGGGTAGACCATGGAAATATGATAGGAATGTGATCCATGATGGGAGGAGGAATACATATACCCTGGTCTTGGAGCCGGAGGTCACTCCTAGATTTCTTGTAGGAGCAGAGCCCGACGCCCATCAGAGTTCGTTTTAAAGGGTGATCAAATGGAGGAAAACTCAGAATGATATCATCCCAACTCAGAAACTAGGCCAGGCATGCATGGATGAATGAGGTCTTGATAAACTTCAAACAGTGGGTCGTAGTAAAGGGTGAGTAGGGGGAAGACTTGCATTAGAAGAGCGTGAAGGTCTATCACAAACATTCAGTTTGTAACAGACTGGAGAAGAAAGCATTCAAATGCAAAATCCTTTTACATCCAAACACAGAAAACCAGAGGGCACAACAATGTCACAACAAATCCTTTATCATAACAAGATTGTTCAATCCACGCAAATCCTTCGACTATGGATTCTCTGGCATGAGATGAAATATAGATGGAAAAAGAAAACTGTTTGTCATAAACCAAGAAGTCTCAGACACAGAGGCATAACCAGGAAACCAGAATATTTGCTGAAACTTTACAGTCGGGAGCTTAGCTCTACCATCGATAGATACAAAAATGGCGAAAATGCCTACATATAGTCAGAACAATCAACAGCAGCGGAACCAAGACAATGCATTGAAATCTTTGTGTCTGCATGGCTTCTGACAGTCAGCCTCTGAAGGGTCGTGCAACTTAAGTCAGACGCAATCTAATTCTTTGACAGTTCCAATGGGGAATCGACGTGCCTTTAATTTATGGCCGTGCTTTCCCATTATGGCGGAGAGGATGTCTAACCACCACCAACCGCTGAAATAACTGCTTTCTTGGGATTGAGGATGATCTGGCCAACTCA
>ML820409.1:46131-62769 GCA_009831015.1 Picea engelmannii | reverse complement strand
CCATTTTATTTCATGGCCCTTCCTGAGCATGGTTGTAATATGTTTCACCAACTCAACAAAATTAGAAACGAACCTCCTCAGGAAATTAATCCTCCCCAAAAATGCCTGAACCTCTTTCTTAGATCTGGGAAGTGACAGGGCCTAAATTGCTTCTACCCTGTCAGGATCAATTCTCACCCCTTCTTCTGATACTATATGGCCTAATAGTTTTCCCTCCTGCATAGAAAACAATGATTTTTGGGGGTTTAAAGACAGGCCATACCTCTGACACTTCAAGAAAACTCTTTTTAAGTGGCAGCGATGCTCTTTATCAGTCTTGGAGAAGACTGTGATGTCGTCCAGATAAATCACCACGAACTTATCTTTTTCTCCGATGAAGGCTATGTCTATGGCTCGCTGAAATGTTTCTCCTGCATTCATCAGCCCGAAAGGCATTTTGGCATACATGAATGTGCCCCAAGGGGTGGTGAAGACTATTTTTTCCCTGTCCTCAGGAATGACTGATATCTGATTGTAGCCAGAGAAACCATCAATCATGGATATTCTGGAAGCACCGGTGACCTTCTGTAATATGTGCTCCATGTTAGGTAGGGGGTAATTATCTTTCCTTGAGCTTCTGTTCAGGTTTCTGAAATCAACACAGAGTCTGATTTCGCCACTTTTCTTTCTTACTGGGACCAAATTGGCTACCCAGTCAGAATATCTCAAGGGGACAATAATCTGGGCATCCAACAACTTTTTCACTTCCCTCTCCATGACGGGTAGCAGCATGGGATTTATTTGTCTCAGCTTCTGCTTGAATGGCTTGGCCTCTTCTTTCAGTGGGATCTTGTGCTCAATGACTGATGTGTCATACGTATTGAGATATTCGTAGGTCCATGAAAACACATCAGAAAACTCTCTCAGCAACTTAGTATACTCGGCCCTATTCTCCTCAGTCAAACTCTTTGACAGCTTGACTAATTTGGGCTCCTCAGGTGTGCCTATGTTGCACTCAGCTGTATCGGCATCATCACCTGAGATCCTTCCCCTTACTGCCACATCATTTCCATAGAACAATCTTTCTAATGGGATTATACCTCTTGGTATGTGATTGCTCGGTAGTTGAATAATCTGGTGGTTATCCATTTTATTCAAAAACTCCTCAGGGTGGTGGTCACCTTCCTTGTCAGGATCCTCATCTATGTGTGACGCAGAAAATTCATCAATGGATTGGAGGAATTTCTCGATCTCCAAATCATCTTCAAATACCTTCCAATGTTTAACATTGTCTGGTACATAGGGTCTGTATCTTATTTCTACATCGGACCCGACAGTGGGCAGCGCAGGAACTTTGAGTAGACTAGCTGAGAAAGCTAGGAAATCAGTTGGATCATTTTCTTCCCTTGGAATGAAAGAGATGTTGAAAGCCAAGAAGAAACTATCAATCTGATCCCATACCTCGTTCCTGTAATTATTGAGATGGGGGTGCTTGGTCTGATAAACGTTTTTGACCTGTTGGATGATCAGTTCTGCATCTCCAAACACAACCATCTCACTTATTCCCATCTCCTTTGCAGCTCTTAATCCCAGAACCAGGGCTTCATATTCTACCACATTCTGGTGACTTCAAATTCCAGCTTGTATGACAGAGATATGGTCTCTTGAGAAGGGGATTTGAATACCACTCCGGCACCTGCACCTATACTGGAAGAAGCTCCATCAAAGAACATCTTCCAAATAGAGGTGGTAGGAGGGGTGTTCTCCTGATTAAGACTGAGCTTCTTTCTAATCTGCAGAGGAGCCTCAGGGGTGTTAGTAAGCTGTAGTAAACTAGAGCCTAAATCAGTGTCCAAAGCATAGATGGGATGATTGGTAGGGTTGGCTTTATCACTGATTATGTAGGCCAGTTGGGCCTCTCTGTACAGTCTCCTATGTTCCCCTCCAAATACTGGGATGGTGGCATATGTGAGGTCCATCTGCAGGTTTTCCCCCAGTCTTTTAATCCAAGATCTTGACAATAGCATGCCAAACTTGGGGGGAACATCAGCTACCACAATATCCATAACCATACTCTCATGGGAAGCTGAAACAAAGAGACTACTAGGTCCTTAATGACTCCCAAACATTGCACCCTCCTAGAGTCAAAAGAATAGAGGTCATGATAGGCTCGGGTGACTTCTAGTCCCAACTCCTCCATAACAGTTTTGGGCATGAGGTTGTGGGAGGCCCCTGAATCCATAAGGCAATTATGAAGCACTTTGTCATGTATGTTCAGGGATGTGTAGAAGGGAGGGGATGAATCATCTCTGTCTTCTATCATGGGACCTAGGACAACTGCAGGCCTTTCATATTGGAGGTTTATGGAGTCTGTGAGAGGTTATGAGGCTTTGGACTTCAACAGCTCAGAGAAACATTTTTTGAATTCCCCATGTTTAATTAACTCAGTGAGTGGCACAGGAATTCTGATCTTTTGAATCTCATGTTCGAAATTGAAAGAAGACATGGGCTTTGGGATTTCTCTAATCTCATGAACATGATTATGGACGATGGGAGAGAGAGGTTGGACTTTCTTACCTCTATGACTGTCTGCCACTTCATTAGCAGGCTGCTCTACTCTGGAGGATTTCTCTAGAACATCAGGTACTGCTACCCTTTTGTTGGACCTCAGGTTGTACTTGCCTCGGCCACCACTAGCTTTGTCTCCCTTGCTTAATTCATTTAGTTGGTTGTCCATGAGAGACTCCTCGTAATCTGACTGAGTCAGATGAGGGAAAGGAGGGTTGACCTCTAAGCTGTGGATCTTAGGCTCAGGCTTGTCTATTTCCCTTTCTTGTTCATCAGCCACAAAATTGTTCTGGAAGGGAGCCTGAATTCTTTGGTCATCCATGTCTCTCTCCTTCTCTCTGTGCATAGTTGGAGGAGAAAAATTATTTTTCCTTCTAAAACCTCCTCTGTTCTCAGTGGTTTGAGGGCCCTTGTTCATTTGTTTCCTTTCCACCTTTAATCTCTCCATCTCTTCTTTCAGAAAGCTCATCACCCGGGTCAGCTCATTCGCTTGAGGGTGAGGCAGTGATGGGCCAGAAGTTGAGGCTTCTGATTTTCCCTTTCTTCTATCTGCGTCGGCCTGGTTCCTTAGTCTGTCAGCCGCTAGTATGTTGGATTCCACTTCTATAGTTGCATCTTTCATCTGAGCTAAGGAGGTGGCTCTTATTTCTCTTAATGAAAGACAGAAGTCAGGTTCAAATGCACCAGCATAGGAAATATGAGCAGATGCTTCAGAGGGCTTTACTTCTGCAGGAATCTTGTTATACATTTTATTGAATCTTTTGGAGAAGTCAGAGACCGACTCTCCTTCCTACTTCTTCAGAGACCCAAACTCAGTCATGTAATATATGTAATATTTTCTATCTCACCACTGCCTCAGGAAAATAGTATCCAGAGCTTCGATCCCAACAATAGATCTAGGGGCCAGTCCCCTAAACCATTTTCTAACTTCACCATCCAAGCTTTGAACAAAGACTCTCATCCATAAATCTTTATTTTCAATGTTCAGATTGTCTGCATAACTGTAGAAAGCAGCCAAGTTCTCTTCTGCAGTTATGTCTCCTTCCCCGGTGAACTTGGGCATGTACTTCAAGTAGTCTCCAACAGGGAGAGGATTCATAGGATGAGGTAGGATTAAGGGAGCATATCTAGTAGCGATTATGGAATCCATTCTAGTCGGAGGGGGATTAGCACCAGCCATAGGGATATTAGGTGAAGGAGAACTAGGAGGAGAAGGAGTGTGACTGGGAGATGTTGGGAAAAAGGTTCTGACGGGAGACGAGGGAGAAAACAGAGAGAAGCCTAATGAACCAGAATGCGCAGCTGCGTCTCTCTGTGCAAAAGTAGTAACAAAAATAGGGGTCGTGAAACCTTTTGAGAAATGTTGGTGTGAAGGCACAGTTTCTAGGGAAGGGGGAGTGACAAGGATCTCTCCCTCTGACACTAGACCAGGAGGAGAAAACTCAGCAGGAACACTCCCGAAATTCAGAAAACAAGAAACCTCGGAGGGAGGGTGACTAGGAAGATGAGAGGAAGAAAGTGGAGTCTTTACAGAAGGAGGTGGGGAAATACCTGTTTTGGCGTGGGAAACTTCTTTCACAGAGCTCTTTCCCTTTCTGCATGCTGCTTTTGAGTCAGCTTCAGGTGTCGCTAGAGGCAGGTGTGGATGAGACCTCGTGTGTCTGCCTCTCGAAGCCACAATTGATAGAGCAGGTTCTCCCCAGCGGAGTCGTCACAATGGAGTCGCCAGGTGCACAGTAGAAATCTTCAAGTTCTGATATCTGATGCACCTTCAGAATCAGTTGATCTTTGTCATTCAAATCCAGGGAAAATATTCAACTTTGTCCTCGGCAACGGCGCCAGAAATGTTGGAGCCGGAGGTCACTCCTGGATTGCTTGCAGGAGCAGAGCCTGACGCCCATCAGTTTAATGTCACGGTTTGTTTTAAAGGGTGATCAAATGGAGGAAAACTCATAATGATATCATCCCAACTCAGAAACTAGGCCAGGCATGCATGGACGAATGAGGTCTTGATAAACTTCAAACAGTGGGTCGTAGTAAAGGGTGAGTAGGGGGAAGACTTGCATTAGAAGAGCGCGAAGGTCTATCACAAACATCCGGTTTGTAACAGACTGGAGAAGAAAGAATTAAAATGCAAAATCCTTTTACATCCAAACACAGAAAACCAGAGGGCACAACAATGTCACAACAAATCCTTTATCATAACAAGATTGTTCAATCCATGCAAATCCTTCGACTGTGGATTCTCTGGCATGAGATGAAATATAGATGGAAAAAGAAAATTGTTTGTCATAAACCAAGAAGTCTTAGACATAGAGGCATAACCAGGAAACCAGAATATTTGCTGAAAATTTACAGTCGGGAGCTTAGCTCTACCATCGATAGATACAAAAATGGCGAAAATGCCTACATATACTCAGAACAATCAAAAGCAGAGGAACCAAGACAATGCATTGAAATATTTGTGTCTGCATTGCTTCTGACAGTCAGCGTCTGAAGGGTCGTGCAACTTAAGTCATACGCAATCTAATTCTTTGACAGTTCCAACGGCGAATCGACGTGCCTTTAATTCATGGCCGTGCTTTCCCATTATGGCAGAGACGATGTCTAACCACCACCAACCGCTGCAATAATTGATTTCTTGGGATTGAGGATTATCTGGCCAACTCAGCGCTTCAGGACGTGGAGGACCTCACCCGCCGCCACCTGGAATAACTGAATGGCTCAAAGGATATGTGTGGAGGCCAGCACGGAAGGTGGGGCACAAGAATGGAGTGATGGGGCCGAAACTGTGAGGGCGTGGAAGAAGTGGCAAGGTGTGCAGCGGATGACAGAGGATGGTTCATGGCGAAAGACCTCAGGAGGAAGGAGGGAATATGGGAGATAACTACTCTCCTTTTGGGTGAGGGCAAGATGTGGAAAGGAGAGGGGCATGTGGCCAGCAACGAGTGGATGACGAGAAGGAGGGAGGACCACACGGACCAAAGAGAGGTGGCGGATGGATGACACGCGGCAGCAAGAGAAAGGTGGAAAGGAAGATGACATGACGGGAGGAGGGCCCATGCAGGTTAAAGGCAGGGTAGCTGAGAGGGATGAGGTCTTCCATGAGCCGTTGATCCGGGCTCCTCGATCGTGGCCGTCAGAGAGTTGCGCCCACGATTCCGGACCCCCCCCCTCTGCTTAAAGGTAGAAANGGGGGGGGTCCAGAATCCAATTTGCATCGTTGATCTGAGTGCGCGGATGCCTGCCGTCCAGATTCACCTGTTGTTTATTACAGATTTCAGACCCCCCCTCGCTTAAAGGTAGAAAGGAGGGGGGGTCCGAAATTCACTGTGCGCCGTTGATCCGGGCGCACAAATCCTAGCCGTCCAGAATTGATTTTCGTTTAACACAGACGCATTCGCGCCCAAAACTTAGGAAAAGTGGGTTTTAACCCATTCTTTTACATTCTAACCCCCTTACAAGAATATCGCTAACACCTAGAGAGGAATGGGAGAACTCATATGTTGTGTCCAATTGAGGATAAAGAAGTGAAGTCGGAGGTGAGCAACAGAGTACTTCTCATGAGTGGGAAGGAACTTCTTACAGAAGTTAAGAAGAAGGAGGATCCACAATTCTTTGTGGTCAGAAAACTGAGAATTGTTTTGACTAGCACAAGAATGGATGATTTACCAGAAGAAATTCAGGAACTGCTGGAAGAGTTCGTTGATATTGTAGTGGACGAACTACCTCGTTCGTTACCACCGATGAGGAGTGTGAGTCACCATATAGACCTCATACCAGGAGCTAGTTTTCCAAACAAATCCACGTACAGATTGACGCCGTGGGAGAATGAAGAAGTTAAACGACAGGTCCAGGAGTTGTTGGACAAAGGTTTGGTCAGGGAAAGCTTGAGTCCATGTGTTGTTCCAACAGTACTCGGTCCGAAGAAAGGTGGAGGCTGGAGGATGTGCACTGATTCAAGGGAGATAAACAAGATAACTATCAGGTATAGATTCCCATTTCCAAGAATGGATGATCTGATGGATTGCTTAAGTGGAGAATTTTTTTTTCAAAGATAGATTTGAAGAGTGAATATCATCAGATTCGTATGAGAGAAGGTGATGAATGGAAAACAACATTCAAGACAAACGAAGGTTTGTATGAATGGCTTGTCATGTTGTTTGTCTTGATGAATGCACCAAGTACCTTGATGAGGTTGATGAATGAAGTCCTGAAGGAGTTCATCGGGAAATTTTTCATCGTGTATCTGGATGACATATTGGTTTTCAACAAGACAAAGGCTGAACATCTGAAGCATTTGGCTATTGTGATGAAGAGGTTACAGCAGGAGAGGCTGTTGATTAACATGAAAAAGTCCTCATTCCTGAAGACAGAGCTCATTTACTTGGGTTTTGTTATTTCAACAAATGAGTTGAGGATGGATCCAGATAAGGTGGAGGTAATCAAGAATTGGCCATCACCGAGGAACGTATTTGAGGTGAGGATTTTTCATCGACCGGCTAGTTTCTACCGAAAATTCATCGGGAATTTCAGTGGAATTAGCACAGCAATGATGGACACAGTGAAGAAAAGACATAAATCTTTTCACTGGACTGAAGAAGTTGAGAAGAGTTTCAATTTGTTGAAACGAAAGATTACAGAGCAACAAATTCTGGTGTTGCCGGATTTTCAGAAAACATTTCAGGTAAAATGTGATGCAAGCGGGTTTTCCATAGGAGCGGTCTTAAGTTAGGAACACAGGCCGATTGCATATTTCAGCGAGAAGATGAATGAGGCAAAAGAAAAGTACTCCACATATGATAAATAATTCTATGCCATCATACAGGCATTGAAGAAATGGAGACACTATTTGATCCCAAAGGAATTTGTTTTATATAGTGATAACCATGCATTACAATTTGTGACTCAGCAGGAAAAGTTGAATCAGAGGCATGTTAAATGGGTGGAATACATGCAGAATTTTACATTTGTAATTAAACATATTTCGGGTACTGATAACAAAGTTGTTGATGCTTGGAGCAGGAAGTGTTTGCTACTGCAAGAGTTCAAAGTCAGGACGTTAGGCTTTGATGATCTTAAGGACATGTATGCAGATGATTCAGACTTTAAGTAAGCTTATGAAGCAGCTGAGAATCTAGTTCTCAGAGACAGAATTCAGTGGATAGAGTATGTGATCCAGGACAGATTGTTGTTCAAAGGCAATCAACTGTGTATCCCGAATTGCTCCATGAGGGAGAACTTGTTGAAGGAGAAGCACAGTGGAGGATTAGCAGGACATTTTGGTCATGATAAGACATTTGAAAAGATGAGTGAGTCATACTTTTGGCCAGGGATGCGGTCAGAAGTCAAGAAGTTTGTAGACAGGTGCAGGATTTGCCAGCATTCAAAAGGAAGAAAGCAGAATGCAGGATTTTATCAGCCATTGCCCATACCAGACAGGTCGTGGGATGAAATTAGCATGGATTTTGTATTGGGATTGCCGAGGACACAAAGAGGTGTTGATTCCATCTTTGTGGTAGTGGACATGTTTTCTAAAATAACACATTTTATTCCATGCCAGAAGACCAGCGATGTGACTCACATCGCAAACTTGTTTTTCAAAGAGATTGTATGACTCCATGGATTGCCGAAAAGCATAGTTTCAGACAGAGACACAAAATTCATAGGGCATTTCTGGAGGACATTATGGAAGAATCTAGGGACTAATTTGATGTTTAGTTATTCTTATCATCCTCAGACGGATGGGAAAACGGAAGCGGTGAACAGAAGTCTGGGATATTTGTTGAGGAGCTTGGCGACAGAGCACCATAGCAGCTGGGATAGTATATTTCCACAAGCAGAATTTGCTTACAAAGATTCAGTAAATCGGAGCACAGGAAAAAGTCCATTTCAGATTGTATATGGAATGCAGCTGAGGGGAGTTTCTGAATTGAGGGATTTAGAACAGACTGATACTAGCAGTGCTAGCGCAGGAGAATTCGCTAAAGCGATGAAGGAACTTCACAGCCAGGTGAAGGAGCGTCTATTGAGGTCAAGTCAGGAGTACAAGCGTAGAGCAGATCAACATTGGAGACAACTTCAGTTTGAAGTTGGTGATCTGGTTCTGGCGCATTTGAGGAAGGAAAGGTTCCTGAGAGGAACATACAATAAGATGAAGATGAAGAAAATTGGGCCATGCAAGGTCTTGAAGAAAATGGGACAGAATGCTTATGAAATTGAGTTACCAGATGGGATTGGAATATCTTCGATATTTAATGTTTCAGATTTATATCCATATAAAGATGATGAAGCAGGAGCAGAAAGTAATGATCAACTAGAGATCCAGTGGCAGAAGCAGATGCCAATTGCAGAGAATCCACAGATGGAGAAGATACTGAATAAACGAGTGGGTAAGAAAACCAGAAGGAAAGAATATTTTGAATATTTAGTCAAATGGAAAGGACACCCAGTTGAAGATGCCAGTTGGGAGACTGAAGAAGAAATTCTAAAGCATGGACATACAGTGCAGGAGCTCATGGACAGGAGCCCATGCAAATTTTCAAGAGAGGGAGTATGATGCAGGAGCATCCCTCACGACAAGCAAAACCAAGGTGGAAGCAGAAGACAGCTGGAAGACATCCAGCGCAAGTTTTTGAATTTTTAAATTTCCCTTGAAGTTGATGCGCAAACATAAATGAGATCATTTAATTTAGGCGCCTTGGAAGAATGTAATCAAACCTCGAGCCATACGCTCTCGTATGAGATAGCTTGGTAAAAATGTAATCAGACCTCAAGCCATACACTCTCGTCTGAGATAGATAGATGCATTTATAGTAGTAGTTGCAGGTAGATAGAATTGAATTCTTAGATTAGAAAATTCTAGAAGAAAGAGGGAAAACTGGGATATAGACACCCTCATTGTATTATTGTATTATGATCAGTTCAGGAAGAGTTAGAGAAATCTAGAGAGCATAGGAGAATAGTAGAGATTTATAGAAGAACATCCATGTATAGATCTTGAATTAATAGAAGAAGTTGATTCAGATTCATGGTTGTTGTGTTATTCTCAGTTCATGTGTGTTAAATGATCTGCTTATGAATATTTCTTCCTGTTATGGATTGGTTGTTATGCTGTGTGTGTATGATCTCATGTGTCGAGATTGAAATCTAAGAGGAAGTGGAGTGAGTTTCAATTGTTTCTCCCTTTGAGCAAGGATTCCTGCAAGGAGTGCAGTTGAAGTCGTCCACAAGGAATGCATTGACAGAAGGCTCAGGAGTTAAACTCTTGTTCTCAAAACACTCAGAAGTGGAAGTGGATTGTTAAAGTCGTGCAAGGAGTGCATAGGCTAAGGAGAGTCTCAGTCATGAAACTGAGTAGAATCTTTGGGAGACTGCTGCTGCAGGAGTACGTAGAGTCGACTGACTTCAACACTTAGACGTAATTTAAGGTTTGCCACAAGAAGTGCGTGCAAGAAGTTCTTTGAAGGACTTGAGAAGCCGAGAACAATCTCAGGAGGTATAGGCCTTCAAGTTCACTGAAGAACAAGCGCAGGGAAGCTGCCGTTGGAATTTGGAGGAAAGCGTCACAGGTTGACGAGCGAGAAAACGAGTCTCGTGGAGAGACACTTCTTTATCTCACAAAATCCTCAAGGGGAGAACGGACAGACGAAATCTTCGGGAGATATTTCACGAAGTTCTGAGAGCCATTGGATCTCCCAGAGGTGCAAGGCAGTTACAACGCAGGCGTGGAGAGGATTCAAAGCTCAGGAGGGGCAACACCATTGATCCAAGTCGGTCAGAGTCGTTGGATTGTTCACGAGATCGTGGATCGGGACCTCGTGAGAAAGGACTCAAGGATTTGGATGTAGGGATCGCGAGGTTATGAGAAGCGAGATTCTGACCGTTGGAGGACAGCTGGTACCTCGTATCTCAGGATCTCATAACTAGAAGGGTTAATAAGTTGGCGTTAAAGGTTGCGAGCCGCGAGTTCACGAGGTAGCGAAGTGGCGAGAGATTGTGAGCCGTCCATCTGAAGGGACAGGTGTCAGAGATCGAGAGATCTCATGAACTCGGAGCTTGCAGGGTGAACGACCAAGCATTTGGCGTTAAAAGTCACGAGACACGAAGTCACAAGGACACGAGTAGCGAGGGAAGGGAAACCGTCGGATCCAGATCGTAGGAGGACTGTTGGATCTGCACGTGGGATCGTTTCTCGGGACCTCGTGAGAAAAGGTCCGAGAACTTGGCTGTTGGACTCGTGAAGTCGCGAGTTTCGACATCTCAGACCTCGAGAGTCAACGTGGAAGTTATTCGGCCTCGCGAGAAACGAAATCGCGAGGGAGAGAGATCGCGAGTTTCGGCGTCTCGGGTATCGGAGGTTGGAGAACCAAAAGTTTGGTACAGCGAATAGCGAGGTCGCAAGTAGTGAAATCCCTTGTGGAAAAGTCAGTGATTTGACTGACCATCGGGTCTCGAGGACCCGAGAGCCCAGCGTTCAACCTTTGAACTCGCGAAGTCACGAGTTTCGATTCCCCGATAAATCAAGGAAGGGGGGGATCACACGAGAGAACTGTGGGAGCAGATTTCCCGATAGGGAAATAGAGGAACCTTAGATTTCTTCGGGCCAAGAAGAAGATGATCCTGTGAGCGGACGTACCCATGGTTTGGGCGTGACTGCGTTAGATAAAAAAAACTACCATGTGGATACAGATCCACAAACTGCATAGATAAATACTATGCTAGAATATGAAATTCTCCTTTTTAATTTTTAACAACAGTAAGATGTTTTCACACAAAATTGTGATTAATGTGCTTGTTGTCCAAGAATTATTGAAGGCAGGTGACAAAGACTAAGATTATGAAAGAGGACCTAACTGAGGATGAAGGTCAAGACTTCTGAAGTGGCTGAATGAGAAAGGCATCATAGGTGTTTTGAGAAAAGAACACCGAGGACGGTGTTCCTTTAAGAGGGGGGGGGGAAATTGTCACACCCCTGTTTCCCCCAATTTATAATTAATCATAGAATAGGAATTACCATGCTAATGCATGAGGAAAATGTAAATTTATTATTGTTTGAGTTTCCAATAACTAACTGTGGGGGTGAAGACTTGAAAGTAATGGCCATGATATCACTAGAGAGGAAGAATGTGAAAACCATACAAGAGGGTTCATATATCAAATAACCCCAAATCTTCATGATAAGGATGAAAAACCTCCTTTGAATCCCAAGGAAAGAAAACCAGTCAATGAAGAAAGGATGGTGTTTGAATCACCAACCACCCCCATGAATGGAAACATGGGTTGTTAGCCCGAAGTACTGCAGGGACTTGCAGACCTGAGTTTCCTTCTAACAGAAGGAACAGGATAGGTCGGCGAAACCGTCCAAGGTAAGAGGGACACAGAGTATAGGAGAAGGACACACGAGATGAGAATGGGATCTCGCAAGGGAGAGGCATGAATATCTCCAATGGATCACAAAAAGAAGGCCACGAGCTTGATGCCAAAGAGCATCTGAGAAACCTCACCGAGGCCACAAACGAGTGAGAAATCTCTGAGTTGCAGAAAACAGGACCAGAATAGAAACTGAAACAGAGAGAGAACCCTCAAGAAGAGTGAGAGTTGCCTGGTGATATCATGGCTTGGCACGAGGGTGGCCAGAGTGCTAATATTGAATGCCTCTGAGCCTATGGTTGAGTGGAAGGACGAACACCCATAGTCAGTGGGTTGGCGACAACCTGTAATAGATAAGTGACTTCTTACTCTGTGTAATTTAGCTGTAACTGGGCATGAATTTGGTTATACGGTGTATGTTTCAGGAATTGTGCTTGATTTATGAATGGATATACTATGTCTCTTTCCTTACTGCTTGGCCGTATAATTAGGCCAGTAAGAGATTATATGGATAGGACATGATTGGTACTCGTAAATACTTGTGTCCTGAGGCAGCTTGAGTTAGAGCCATGAACTGTGAGTTCGTCAATCTTAGGCATAGTCTCATGTACACATGCCAACCTTCCTAGTTGTCTAGAGTCCCTTAGAGGATGAATTATGTTAAGCTCAGGAGAGGTAGTGTAGTTATGCACAGGCTCCCTGCAAGGCAAGTAGAGACTGAGACTCACTCAAGCCCTAGACTTGACGAATGAGAACAAGGGGTGCGCAGAAGACTCTTCTAAGAGTCAAGCCCAGGAGAAAGAGCACAAAACTCTTAATTCCTTCATAGCTGAGAAAGCTCAAGAGGGACAACACTTTTCGTAAGTGCTGGCGAGACCCAATAGTCGGCTTGTAGTAGAAGATCGAAGGTTGAGACCTTTGAAGCATCAGAATCTTCCAAGATCAGGAAGAAAGCCAAAGCTCAGGAGGATGAGAAACAACAACCCTTAGATCAACTATAGAGTGTGGATCTGGACCATTGAAATCCTACATCCAGGCACACAGGATAACACGCAAGAGGAAAGGATCTGAACAGACGGTATAGAACTGTCATATCTGGAGTGGGGACCGATAGTCGTTGGATCTGGAGATAGGTGCATGAAATAAATCCCAAAATAAATTCAACCATTGGATCGTTGGAGGACAGGTGGCGAACATCTAGAAGCCACCGGGGTTTCATAACTTAGGCGTATAAGGGTGGTGAAGAATGAGGATTCACAATCACTGAAATCGCGAGGGTTATTCTGGATCGTTGGATCCAGGGAGACATGTGGCAGAGATCTAACCCATCGGAGTTTCAACATCTGGGATACCTAAAGGAAAATCTCTTGTACTTGCCAGTCCCAAAATCCTGACTTGTGAAACCCCAAAATGGCATAGTGTTTCTAGAGTTTGGATGTTTCGGTGTTTTGGCACCCAGGAAACCCAAGGGTCATTTCCCTTGTACTCGTCAGTCGTGAAGTCCCAACTTTTGAAACCCTAAAATGAGCTTAGCGATGAATACAGGATTAGGAGCTTCGGCTCCCAAGAAACGTAAGTGCGAGACCTCCTGTCTGCGCATATTGCAAAACCCCAACTTACGAAACCCTGAAATAATAATAGTGTGGATAAGTCTTGATTGTTAATTTTTATGCCATTATTATAGTTCTTTGCATTTCAATATATAAGAGCATAATAAGAACAAGATCATTGAGAAATACACATTCACAAGAGACACAACATTTATCCTGGGAAACCCTCTAGGGGAAGAAAACCCTGCAAAAACTTCCTTATCATAAATAGCTTATACAATGTTCAAGAGATAACTCAAACCAATACAGATAGTCCTCCCCAAGAGATGTGCCACTCTTCTTCTCCTCTCTCCAACTGGTAATTGCATCTTTCCTCATAAGATAATGAGCAAGTGAGTTGTGTGTTTGAAGTGAGGTGCTAGCCTCTTATTTATACAAGACTGGCACGTGTGAAAGGTCACAATTGGTAGGGCTGACCTCTCACTCTGGGTGGGTAAACCCACCTTTAATTAATTATGGGTCTTCCATGATAATTGTTGGGGCCGACTTCTTATTCTGCCCTTTGTAATTTTTCGATGACCAATCCACAAAAGGGGATTTGGTCCTTATACAATTACTGACATGATTAATCCACAATGGGGATTAATCCAATAACAATAATAATAATAATGACATGATTAATCCGCAATGGGGATTTAATCATATAATAATAAGAATTCTCTTCGCAGTTACATTATTTCAACACTTCCCCTTAACAAGAAGGGTATTCTTCATCAGCATTAGGCGAGAGAGGTCTGCATCATTAGTGGCATCTGGAGGACATTATCGTCAATATCATCTTGAAACATTGTCTAGCACATTTACAAGTCATCGGAAGTTTTCTTCATCGACAACATCATCATTCTCGAAAGAATTATATCATCATCTGCATCAAATATGTATCAGTAAAAATGATACCTCATCACAACACTAAGCTGGCACATCACAATACTTCACTAACTCAATGTCACAGTGGTAAAGCTGGTAGCTCAGTGTCAATCACATCTTTCTTTACGTCTAACAACTAGGTCAAAAGCAAGTAATATCATCATCTCGCTTTACGTCTAACAACTAGGTCAGAAGCGAGGAATCATAGCATCATTCTTTACATCTAACAACTAGGTCAGAAGAATGACTCATCTTGCTTTACGTCTAACAATGAGGTCAGAAGCAAGGAACACGTCAACATCTCTCTTTACGTCTAACAACAAGGTCAAAAGTGAGGAATCATATTTCTTTACGTCTAACAACTAGGTCAGAAGAAAGGAACACATCAACATCTCGCTTTACATCTAACAACAAGGTCAGAAGTGAGGAATCATATTGCTTTACATCTAACAACTAGGTCAGAAGCAAGGAATCAATGGCATTATGATTTACATCTAACAACTAGGTCAGAAGCATAAATCATCTTGCTTTACGTCTAACAACGAGGTCATAAGCAAGGATCACACAACGTCATGCTTTACGTCTAACATTGAGGTCAGAATCATGACTCATATTGATTTACATCTAACAGCGAGGTCAGAAGCAAGGATCACATGGCGTCATGCTTTACGTCTAACAGCGAGGTCAGAAGCATGACTCATCTTGCTTTACGTCTAACAATGAGGTCAGAAGCAAGGGATTCATCTACTCCCCCTTTCAGGGAGAGTCCTTTTGGAAAATACCAAGCTTATCTCGAAAGTGTTCAAAATTTACACAAGATAGAGGCTTAGTCAACACATCAACAACCTGTTCATCCGTGCTAATGTACTGGAGCTTCAAGTCTCCTCTCTGTACCACGTCACGGATGAAATGATAGCGGATATATATGTGCTTCGACCTGTTGTGGAACACAGGATTCTCTGTCATTTTAATACAGCTTTGATTGTCACATATAATCGCGGTTGCTCTCATCTCCAAATCAAATAGGCATGTCAGCAACTTTCAAAGCCATATAGCTTCACAGCTAGCAGAACATGTTGCAATGTACTCTACTTTCGTTGTGCTGAGAGAAATAATGGATTGCTTCCTACTCTGCCACAAGATCATGGATGATCCCAAACTGAAACAACATCCGGAAGTGCTTTTTCTGTCAGCAACACTTCCTGCCCAATCTTCATCAGTATATCCACTCAGTGTGAAGTCATGATCTCCATCATAGCTGAGACCATAATCCATTGTACCTTTAAGGTACCTCATCACATGTTTTGCAGCCACTAAATGAACACGTCTGGGCTCTACCAGAATCTGACTCAAGGTCTTCACTGCAAAACAGATGTCTAGTCTGGTGTTCGTTAGGTACATCAGTGATCCAATAATTTGTCTGTACAGAGTGGCATCTATCAAATCTGACGAAGTATCGACCAACAACTTCAGCTTCGCTTCCATGTGTGTATTCATGGGCTTGCATTCTAGCATGTCAAATCTCTTCAAGATTTTGACCGTGTACTTCCCTTGGTTAAGGAAGATTCTCTCTAGACTCTGCCATACCACAAGGCCTAAGAAGTAATGCATTAGACCAAGTTATTTCATTTCAAATTCTGTGGCAAGTCTCTGTTTACATTCAACGATGAGATTTTCTTCTCCAGTTAAGAATAAGTCATCCACATACAGTAGTAATATTACTGGTTCATTATCCATAATTTTGAAGTAGAGATTTGAGTCTACTTTACTTTTGGTAAAGCCTAATCTCGTCAAGAACTGTCTATACAGCCATAACAAGCTCTAGGATCTTGCTTCAATCTGTATAAGGCTTTCTTTAATCGGCAGACATGAGACTTCTTGTCTTCAACCTCAAATCCTTGGGGTTGCTCTACATACACTTCCTCTTCGATAACACCATTAAGGAAAGTTGTCTTCACATCCATCTAGTACAGCTTCCACTTCATCTTAGCTACAAGAGTTATAATGGTCCTGATCGAAGTGTATCTGGCCACATGAGCGAATGTCTCTTCATAGTCAATGCCTTCCATCTGGGAAAAATCCATGAGCAAAAAATCTTGCTTTATACTTCTCAATACTTCCATCAACAACATGTTTTATTTTGAAGAGCCATCTGTAGGATACCCCATCTTTATTCTTTGATCTGGGAACTATTTCCCATACTTCGTTCTTCATTATGGATTGGTATTCCTCTGTCATGGCA
>ML820409.1:27569-45062 GCA_009831015.1 Picea engelmannii | reverse complement strand
AGATTCTGAAGGCCTTGGAGACCTCATAGTATCCCACAAATATTCCCTTCTTTCCTGAAGGGTCCAAGTTGTTTCTCTTTTCTTTAGGTATATGAATAAGAAATGGATAGCCAAATATTTTTGAGATGGGTTACCTCTGGCTTCTTTCCGGTGAACATCTCTTCTGGTGTCTTGAGCCCAAGTGCACTATGGGGCAATCGACTCTGCACATAAACAACTTTCATTGTTGCTTCTGCCCATAACCACATAGGAAGATCTTGATCTTCACAGCTTCCAGCATGGTTCTGTTCTTCCGTTTAGCTACACCGTTTTGTTGGGGATCTTGATCCCAACATCTTTGCAGAAGTTCGTGAGCTCTTCTGAGGTATATTCTCCTCCATTATCTAACCTGAGTATCTTAATCTTTCTTTCAGAAAGATTCTCTATCAAGGCTTTGAATTCCTTGATCTTCCTGAACACTTCAAATATATCTAGGTCTTTTACGAGAATAATCATTAATAAATGATACATAGTATACATACCCATTAATGGAGGATGATGGCATTGGGCCACATACATATGAATGAATGAGTTCTAGGACTCCTTCTGCCTTTCTATCCCTCTTAGAAAACGAGTTCTTGATGTTCTTCCCTTGTGCACATCCATTGCATACGCCTTCATGATCACCTTTGAGTTCAAGTAAACCTATGATAGCTTTGCATATGTATGGTAGCGCCTTGTAGTTGATGTGAGCTAATCTTCTAGAGTTTACATGGATTCTTCAATAGCATGGGTCATGGTAGCTTATGAGTGACCCACCTTCTTCTTTTCCATTGATGATTGTTTCATTTATGATTTCTTCTTTAGCACATTTCCTTCTGCAACCTTCGCTATAGCTTCCTCATGTGACCTAGATCAAGGTCAACAAAACAACAAGCAAGAATAATATCCTTATTGATAATATAAAGCAATAGCACAAACAATCATCACAGTAGCTCCTTTAGAGCTTATTACTTTATAATTTAGCAAAGATTAAAGGTAAGGAATACAATACGAAATAAGGTCAACACTCTCTTAGTGTTGTGACCAAGCATTCTTCCATGGAAATTTGAAACTAAACAACGAGGTTTCTCCTAGAGGAGGTGTTAGTCATATCAAACAAAGTATTCTCACATGTTATCAAGTATAATACTTTACGACGATTTCTATCTCAACGAAAGTCATTAGCTTGATATGTGTACCTTTGAATCTTGATTAATCAAACCTGGAGCCTTTTCCTCAAGAGTGAGTGCTTTCTTTTCTTCCAGGTCTCCTTCACTCAAGTGACGAGTAATTTCTTCAACCTGTCTGTTGTACTAAGACAATATGCTATCTTGACAAAAGGTTAGGTTAGAGGATAAGCTCTATGATAACCTTTTAATCCTTCTAATGATTTGATCATAGCTTCAACATGCAACACTAATCAAGATAATTTTATAACAAATAGATGCATATTAGAATAATCACACCTGGGGTGCATCATTCCTTTGAATGTGTTGGATCTTGAGATCCTTCTGGATCTATGGAAAAAGATCCCTTCTCCTGCAAATACTCTTTAGGGTTTAATCATTAACCATATATGAGTACATACCTCAGATAGAATTTGCAGGTAGTGGCTCCATTTGGTAGCAGCGATAATCATTACCAAAAACTTCAAGAGTGATTGCAACTCGTTCTACGGATGCAACTGCAACTGGTACTGCAACTGCAACTAGTTCTGAGACTGCAACTGCAACTGTAACTTAGGGTTTTATGAGGAAACCTTAATTTTTCAAACTTCGAGTTTTGAAAATTTGATCTAGGGGATAGATGTGCTGAGCTGAGGCGAGTTAGTTGGTGCAGTCAGAATTTCGAAAATCCAACTTTTACCCATTCAAATATGATCTGCGGATTTCTAGACTGGTGCTTCTGGTTTTCTAGTACTTCTGGTACTCTGGTACTTCTGGTACTCTGGTACTTCTGGTACTTCTGGTACACTGGTTTTCGGGTACTTTGTGAAACTAGGGTTTCACTTTTCGGGATATCTAGCCACTGAAAAGGTGCGCTCTAAGTGCCAAAATGATCCTTGGGGGAGGGCGCAACTTTCTAGGAGGTTAGGGAGTTGAAAATAATCACTTTTGCAAAACCCTAATTTTTGGGTACATTAACAGTGACGTTTTTCCTCTTGCAAATTGTGCTTCCTTCAGGTTGGCTCTGATACCATGTTAATGTTTATGCCATTATTATAGTTCTTTGCATTTCAATAGATAAGAGCATAATAAGAACAAGATCACTGAGAAATACACATTCACAAGAGACACAACATTTATCCTGGGAAACCCTCTAGGGGAAGAAAACCCTGCAAAAACTTCCTTATCATAAATAGCTTATACAATGTTCAAGAGATAACTCAAACCAATACAGATACTCCTCCCCAAGAGATGCGCCACTCTTCTTCTCCTCTCTTCAACTGGTAATTGTAGCTTGCCTCATAAGATAATGAGCAAGTGAGTTGTGTGTTTGAAGTGAGGCGCTAGCCTCTTATTTATACAAGACTGGCACGTGTGAAAGGTCACAACTGGTAGGGCCGACCTCTCACTCTGGGTGGGTAAACCCACCTTTAATTAATTTTGGGTCTTCCATGATAACTGTTGGGGCCGACTTCTTATTCTGCCCTTTGTAATTGTTTGATGACCAATCCGCAAAAGGGGATTTGGTCCTTATACAATTATTGACATGATTAATCCACAATGGGGATTAATCCAATAACAATAATAATAATAATAATGACATGATTAATTAGCAATGGGGATTTACTCCAATAATAATAAGAATTCTCTTCGCAGTTACATTATTTCAACATTGATGTCCCGATATTTTGGCACCCGGGATATCTAGAGGCAAGTCCCTGGTACACACCAGTCTTGAATTCCTGACTTGTGAAATCCCGATATGGCTTAGCGTGGGTATATTTGGTTTTGGCGTTTCAGCACCCGAAAAACTGAAGGGTATGAACCCCCCATCCTCTTCTACTGTGAAAACCCGGTACACGAGACTCAAAAAGGTGGAATGACATGTTTTAATCTGAGGCACCGTTAGATGTGACAAACTGTTGGTTCCTTTCAGATTTCGGCACTTCGAGAGACCAAAGAGCAGGGGAACACATGCATTGTGATTTCCCAAATTGTGAAAGCCGGAAGCACCTCTCCGGTAAGGCCGGTGGTCATAGCCAATGACCACATGGGTAAGGATAAGGGATGGTAGGGTCTACATCAGGCCACATAGGAACTCATGGATTATGTTCCTCGGGGAAAAGAAGGAAAAATAAGAAAAATATTAGTTCCCGTAGTGGGTGTGTGACACTGGATCCCAAACTGTTCTTTGGAGCTGTCCATCTACTCCACTATTTTGTTGTTGCTTCTACTGCTTCTTCCCTATTTCTATGGAAGGATTCCTTCTTCGGTTTAGCTTCTCCTTGATGGAAGTGTCTGCTGTTGACCTCAACATCAACCTTCCTATCTTCTTAATCACCTCACCCAACTTCTCCAATGGATGGCTCTATAGAAGTATTCTCTCCTTCATTTCCTTCTTTGTAATGGGTATATCAACTCTATCCCCCTTGATGTTTTCATCTCCCCTTGTGGTACTAAGTCACCACTCTAGTGTAGACTCCAATCCTGCAGTCTCCTTTTGAATTATTTTTTGCTCAGTCACTTCCTTTGACAGACTAACTTCTATCATTTCTCCTACTAGCATATTTCCAGCTTCTTCTAGTTTCTCCTTGGAATAGAATTCAGATTCATCTTCTGCTACATGCTTCAGTTCTATAGTCATCTCCTGTCCATCTTCCTAGCTGAAATTTCTGATCAATTCTGCTGAATTATCTTCTTCGAAAATCTGCATGACTGACAGCTCATGGAAATCATTTACTGGCTCTGGATGGTTCAACCAATCTTCCAACATCTCTAACTCCTTCTCCCATAGAGTGAGCATCTTATATTTGTGCTCTTCTTCCTTTATGATAGTCATTGTTGGATGTCCTTCTCTTGTTTCGGCACCTGCAACATGTGTTGTGGCCTTAACTGGGCTATCTGGT
Source organism: Picea engelmannii (assembly GCA_009831015.1). NCBI lineage: Eukaryota > Viridiplantae > Streptophyta > Pinopsida > Pinales > Pinaceae > Picea > Picea engelmannii. The sequence continues at coordinate 40,969 of ML820409.1, read as the reverse complement.
AGGAATACCTCAATTCCTCCAATGATAAGAATTTATTTCCGATCCTCCTCCATCATCTCTCCTTGCTGATCTAAACTCACCTCTGATTTCATGAGACTATCATACAGTCTCATCTCCTCTCCCTTGCCCACCTAGAAATATAGGATTTTTGTCCTGCCCATCTGGAAGTCTATGAGGTCCTCCAATGATCCCATCTCATTTCCCACCTGGAAATCTGAAATTTCTTCACTGCTCACCTGGCAGTTTTTGAGACCCTTCTCTGATCTCTTCTCCTCATCATCATTGAGATTTCTCCCAGCTTATAGATCACAGATATGAACCATATCCTCATCACCTCTGAGGCTTTTAACATACCTCAGCCACATTCTCAACAACCTCTGTTGTCCTCTGGCCAACAATTTCTTGACTGGACACTTTACCTTCTTCTTCATGGGCCATTCATACACCCAATGCACCTTTTCATCCCGTTTCATCTTAAATGCAAGATTCTCCATCTGTTCTCTTATCTCCCTGAGCTCTTCATCTATATCAACCTTTCTTTTATGTTGGAAGTCTTCTCAGACCCCATTCATGGCCTTCAGTAGCCATATTCTTCCTCTACTTGCTACCTACAAAAATAAATTATATGAAGTCTCTCCTCTATATCCTTCGCTTGAAATATAAAGACGAAAATATGCTCTGATACCACATGGTGCAGACCCCCTACCTCTGCCTCGACAGGGTCCGCTGACCTCTCCATCAAGGATTGTTCTTATTCCCCTAAGACGAAGCAGCTTCTTTAGTTCCCACTCGAACCTTCATGCAAATATATCCATAGGTCCTCTTTAGGAGTTACGCTCGTGCGAACAACAATAGGCACAAACCTCCACTCCACATGACCAGCCAATGTAACCACGACCTTCACCCAAAAAGGTATTTTGGGTTTCATTACTTCGTGATTTCTGTTGTGAGTCCCTCTGACTCCTTCAATATCCAAAACCCTGAAATGGGATAATAGGTCCTCATATCCTCCTTTATGTCTCAACCATATGACCTCAGTCAAGTCCTGGGGCCTGACTCCTAAGCGCGTTGGGATTTTACAACTTATGAAGTTTCGATGAAAATATTCCTCTTTTCCCGATGACTGAATTCACGATGCTTTAGATCAATAGTCCCAGTTCCTCCATGATCCATCGGTCCATATGGCGTCGGTACTTCACAACTATTGAATCCTCGAGTTGTAACTCTTCCATACCACCGACTCCCGAAACGCTGAAATATGAAACCACAAGATCAATGTCTCTCGTTGATTCAGATATAATGAAGACTATTCCTCCTGATATTGTGAGTGTTGAAAGACACTTGGCATTAAATTCTCCGTTGATCCACTGGATCCAATGGTCCATGAAAAATTGGCAATTCTCCCTCCGATAATTTCAACCCTTCGTTCAAACTTTCAATGACTTCTAGCCAAAAAACTCAACGTCATTTCCTTATGAACTTAACTTATGCGAGGTGACTCCAGACATCATCCTTCCTTTGAACTCTTTGAGGTCTCTACCCCTCATGAGCTTATACTTTGCTGCAAACTCAAAGATTTCTAAGATATTTTTTCCTATGCACCTCCTGAATTCCAAGTCAACGAACTGTTGATCTCCCTGCCACGTGTCCTCTTCTGATGGATGATTGTGATGATTTTGGGACTTCACAAAGTCCACTCTCTTGTTCACTATCAAATGTTTTAACCCTTACGCACCTTCCTGTAGATCCAACAACTATTGGTCCATGTGCCATATCTGACGGGTCAGATCTGTTCCTCCTCCTGTGCTCTCTCCTCGGTATCTAGAGGTGGATTTGACGGTCCAAATATTCTTTCCTGCAACTGATCCTACGACTGTTGTGCTCCTCCTCCTAAGCTTTGGATTTCTTCCCTGACTTGGAATATTTCAAATGTTTTGAAGGTATCGACATTTGATTTATCTCCTGCAAGCCCTTACAACTTTGGGTCTCACCTATGTTCTAGAAACGCTATCCTTTCTAATATTTGCTCACTTTGAAACCTCAAAATCTTTCTTGATATCTGCAACTCCTTGCAGGATCCTCGCTCACTATTGTTCTATCCTTCCTGATCTTTGTCTGTGTCTTGGACCTCGAAGTGTCTCAACCTCTTTTGCTCCTTTATGTTGGAACTTTCTGTGCAAAGGCACTATTCCTCCTGAGATTTACTTGCTCAAACCTCTAAGGAACTCGATTCTTGTCTCTCCCTTCAAAGGGGAATTTGATTCCCTCCTGGAAACCTCCTACTCAATCACACCTTGCTAAGCCAATAGAGTATTTAACAACTATGTGAGTGTCTTTCTCCTTGACACTTCCCTTGTCTCTAAACTCGAAATAGAGTTCTTTTTGTGCACTCTTTGCACACACTCAATGCCCACCTAGCAGAGCTTCACAAAATCCTCAATAATTCTGTTTTATCTTCTTTGTTCCCTCCTCTATACAGTCTCACCTCCAAGGTGTTAAAAAACCTTGAGGCTTCTCCCTTGAGTTTATGATTCCTCTGGTGCGCCCTCCTGGAACGTATTTTCCTGCATTCCACAGAACTCATATGTGCGCTCTTGCACTGGCTCACAGAATCCTCAGTATTCTATCATGCAACCCCTTGCATGAAGCCACAAAGAACCCATACTGAAATCAAAGAAACTAACATACAAATAAATTCTATCTATCCCTGCAGATTGAATCTAACATACATATACAACATAAAAACACATAAATGACATTCATAAAACACATGGAAACACACAAATATTCTCATGCAGTAAAACCTGCTCTTTGTATTAATCTCGGAATGCCTGTACAATGTGTTCAAGCTCCGACTACAACAGAGTCTCAGCTCTCTATTTTCTCCCTCTCTAACATAATCTCTCAAAACCTAATTAATCCTAGATACAAAGATCTTTTTTCTTCAAAAGACGGGCTCATCGAGCCTTTCCCTCCAACCTACCTACTCTCATTAAATTACAATGAATTACATTTAATGGTTGTCTAGTCCTAATCGGATCTAGATATGCATCCTTACAAACATTTAAATCAAAATTCAAATTTTGAAATGAGGGTGGATGCCTCTCTCTCTCTCCTCCATTGAATGTGCACTTGATGTGTTGGTTGGTTGGCACATTGCTAAGTGAAGTGATGCTCCTGCATCATATATGGTTGAGGTACATGTTGGGTACATGGTTGAGACAAGTAGTTGATGATTTGGCACATACATGAGGTGTATAGTTGACAATGTTGGTACATATTGATGAGTCATAGTTTATGTGTATTTGATGCATGATTGGTAAATATTTGGTGCATAGTTGATGCATTCATTGATGGTACATGTTAAGGTACATGTTGGTGCATGGTTGATACATGTTTATGGTACAGGCTGATTACAGGTTGTTTGTTATAGTTTGATGCATGGTTGTTCTACTTGTTTATGGTACAAGTTGATTACAGTTTGTTATAGTGGTATATCTCATAGTGATAGAGTGGCAGTGGTTCCATCAGTCTACTTCTACGTCAGGGTGATTGGACGGGGAAAGGATAGGTGGTTGTATCCACCTTCTGGTTTTATCCGGAGAACATAGGGGGTTGTAGCCTCCTTCTGGTTGTAGCCAAAGAATAGGGGAGTTGGAGATTCCCACAGGTTGTAGCCCGAAAAAATGGGGGGTTGGAGCCTCCTTCCAATTGCAGCTGGAAAACAAAGGAATTTGGTGCTTCCAATGAATGTAATTCTTAAAGACATATAAGAAAAAACATTATGTGGTTTTCTCCCACTTTGGGTTTCCACGTAAAAACACTGGTGTATTGTGTATGTGTATGATTGCTCATATGTTCATTGTTTATTTACGCAAAAACTATTAGATGATAATGCTACATTGATTTAACACTTACATTTAATGGTTAAAAATGATTAAATTGATCTATTACTGATTCACCCCCACCTCTTAGTAATCCAACATTGTAAAGGGCAAAGTTCTCCTTAATTTACTCAAATATTCTACAACATTATATGTCATTTGAGTGGAGTTTGACGTCATCTGTTGGCTTCTACTCCCAACACCATCTGTCACTTAATCATTTTTTTTTTCCTTTTCTTTTTCTTTTTGGTTCTCTTTATCAGAGTCACCTTTATTTTTTGGTATATTTACAAACCCTCTTGTTTGGGCGACATTTTCTTGCGATTTGGGATCATTGTCACCCTCTTCAAATATATACATGGGCATCTTGCATCCATCCATCTGTACAATTTCAGAGCTCTCTTCAGGTGAGTAATAATTCTCTTTCTCAATTAATTTCTCATCATAGACATCATCCAAAACAACCACATTTGGAGTAGTCTACCTAGGAACCCTTGATCTTTGCGGGTTATCCTTGTTTTCAAACATCACCCTGTTTTCTTAGGGAGGGTTCCTCCTTTTCTCTAGGATTGGCATTCTTGGATTTGGCATGTAATTTTCTCCTCTTCTTGGTTTGGTTATCTCACTCTGCACTTGTTTTATGGTTCTATTCATCTGTGCAATTTCAATTATTTTCTTAGTTTCTTGTTCTTCCATAGGATCAACCTTTACATCAGGTATGGTTCCCTTGAAAAATCCTCCTCCAATCGTTTAGTTTTGAGTTGGTTGAGGCTTGAATTATTCATTCCTTTTTGAACTGTAATCTCCTTGGTTATCAATATTTAATCCTCCCAAATGCCTTTGTAATCTTCCCAGTATAATGTCAAGGTCGATGCCCATTTCAATCATAATTTCTTCCATCTCAGTGGGTTTAGTCATTTCCTCCTCCAAAGTATCCATTTGATATTTTTTGATAGCATATTTTACATCTAGGGGCATTTCATGCTTATAGAAACCAAGGATGACTGGGTCATTTGGTATTTTATATTCTATAATCCTACTAAAGGTTTTATTGAACCTGATATTAAAATCTTGTATCCTTTCATTCTTCCTCAAACCAATCTGGGTGAAATTGGTGAGAAGGGTATGATAAGCAATCAAAGGGGAAAACATAGACAGGAACATAACTTCGAGGTCATTAAATGTGCAAATGGATCTATTGGGAAACATTTTATACCATTCATAAACTCTTCTTGATAAGGTTTTTATAAACAACCTTACCATGACATCACCATGCTCAACACGGTGAAAATCACAAACATCAAGAAATAAGTGCAGATGCCTATTTGCATCAATTGCTCTGTCTCCAGAAAATTCCTTTAAGGTGCCCCTATGGAGAATAGGGATATCATGTTTCTCACCTATAATATTTAAAGGGGAATCTCTTACCCTCCTTCAATTTTCAAATCCTAACTTTCCCTGATTTCTTACAGCAACTCTTCAACCTCCTTGTTTCTCCTCATGATGCTCGTTTCAGGGTTCTTCATTTCTTTCTTCCATGCTAGGGAGACTTTAGGTATAGAATTTTCACTTCTAATAATAGAGAGTTGCTTTCTTTTACTTCTACTAATGTGTCCCTTACATTCATCTAACTTCAATCCTGATCTTGTTCTTGTGTTGCTCTAGATAGCCTTTGATTTATTTAGTCTTGTTGTTCCTCTCTCCTTTGTCTTAAGAGGATTTCTCTTTCTTCTTCTTGGACTAAGATCTGCCATGAAACTTCTAACTCTTCTCAAGTCTAGGATGTTTTCATTACCATATTATACAACTAGTGTAGAATGCTTCGTTGATTATTCAATAGAATTTCCAAATGGGGTTGATTACCCTAGGGTAAAGTCATATATTATTTAACAAGCGTCGGGTCAGGATCTGAATTTTTAGTTCATGTCCCTAGTATGTTCACCAAAAATGTTGACGCTTGAATTCGTTAGGACCAAAACGAAAACCTCACAAGGATGTAAATCCCCTTGTGTTTTTATAGAGGTGGTACTCCTCTTTAGATCTTCTTGAGATTTTTAAAATATTTAAAATGTGGGACTTGACAAAAGTCCATTATAGTGATTCAAAGAAACAAAAAAATTACAATAAGGTAAAGTGAGAATTTTTTTTGTTTTCTTTTTAAAGAAATTTCCTGAGAAAGGACCAGGAATCACACATTTAAATTAAATAAGCAAAAATTACTCACATCCATCATAATTTGGGATAAATATTTCTGATCACATAAACTAAAAAGAAGATGATATGCATGCATAAGAGAAATTTAACAGAGTGGACACATGGGAATATCAAATAAATATAATGATAGATCAACCTAAAATACTTTATATTATGAACTCAGTGTTACAAATCACTGTCGATATTGTTCCCGAAATAGTTCTCTTGGAATATCAAAAAATATATACTCTATTACATATTCTTGAAATTGTAAATGTGTTTGTCTTAAAGACTGGGATTGGGGCTATCATGGAACATAAAGAAAATAAATACAAGAAATAATATTTTTAGAGTGAATACGATGGGCGGTAGAAGAATCTATTGAGCACTCAACACACCCTAAAAAATCCTTATCAAATTTTGTCAATTTTTGGGTACCACTTGTTTTCTGCACTGTCTGACTCAATTTAATTTTGGGAAATGTTTTGTATTTGTTTATTATCATGAATATCATCACCTATTCGGGTTTGTTTGAGCTTATGAATCCCCAAGACTAAAAGTCCTTAACACCCGAATTAAGAATCGACAGCCAAAAGTTGCACCTAACACGCTCAGGTTCAGCATCGAAAATGATTCAAGTAAGTAAAGGAACCACTCGAAAAACAAGAGTCGTCAAGCACCGATATTCATCGGCATTGGAAGAAAGAAATTTTGGTTTGCGTAATTTTTTCACATAAAGGTTCAAGAGATAGTTGATCCCCTTCGGCATCGGTAAAATACGAGGAGGATAGACATTAACAAAGGACGAAAATAAATCATGAATATTCGATGCCCAACGCACTTTATCGAGATCAGTAAAAATCCAGAATGATCACAACAAACAGTTTGACCACGATAGATTTATCCCCGATTGTTGATCCCCGATGCGTTTTCGGCATTGAGACTTTTTTCGAGGGAGTCGATCCGAGATCACTTGGGTAGGTTTTTCGTCGATCATTCATCCTTGACACTTTTTAGCATAGGAAAGCTAGCATTTGGTTCTAGAACGAATAGATTAAGGAAATTCATGACTCTGATTAATACGAGGAAATTAATTCACTGGTCTTGAACGTCATGTGTATTTACTGGGTAAGAGGGTCGTATGGTCTTGTTCGTCATTCTTGGTTCCCTAGGTCCTAGTCACATCTCAGAGTCAGATTTGTCGCGTCAACACTGTACAGTAAGGTCAATCGTCGTCGAAGCTTTTGCAGGAGGATATCAACAAAAATGTTCATAGCACAATTTTGATCCCCGATCCACCCACTGAAAGAGTGGCATGACGGGATGTTTTCAACGTTAGAAATGATCATATTTTGGACATTTAAGGAGCTAATTAATACCTAATCCTGCATTATTTTCTACCTCATGTGCCAATTAAAATGACATTTTTGAAATTTTCGGTAAGACCACATCACCACATGTGCCTTCGTCGTCAACCCACGATGAATTTAAGTTCTAAATACTCTAAAGATTTGGTGGCATATTTATTGAAATTTCACTCATAACCCGAATTAAATGGATGATGCGACACAGTAAGATATTCCCTATTTAAATCTCTTGAACCATTTTGAATAAATTCATTCTACACGTAAGTGAATTCCAGAGTGTCCGAAGGAGAAAAACGAGTAACTCAAAGACTGTACTGACCCTCATGATTATCGAAAACCAAGTTTAACAAGCCTCACTGGTATGTATCCAAGTCTGTCAATTCGTTGGTTATAATTTATATGTGTTCATACGGTTTTTTACACAGTCTCTAAACTCTTCTCAAGTTGCAAGAACAATGCCATCGAGAAACTCAACCACCAGATGCTCACTGATAGCACCAAATCTAAAAGGGGTGAGACACTGAAGAGCACGAAATTCACGTACTAAGGGACAACAAAATCGACCGAATAAGGAAGTTGGCCGAATACTGGGTGAAGATGGCCCAAGAACCTCATAAGGAGATCCAAGAGAAATGGGCCAATTTTGAAAGGATCTGGACCAATATCAATCGGGCGATGAGAGACATCGGTCTCCCAGAATTCAACACACCCGAGGACTTTTTCTACTTCCATGACATAATCAAACTACATGAAGAACAAGACTCATCATGTACTGTGGAGATAGAAAAGGTGGTGAACATGGAACTAGGTCAAGTACAATAGTTCATGTAGACCCTAATCAAGGCTCGAACAATGTTAGAGCAGTTAAGTGTTAAAGTATTCACGTATCAGGCATGGGCAGTGGAAATAAAGGAGATCCTTTCAGCCTCGATGGACCAACACATATTCTCATATGCCAACACATGCAAGGAACTCTTCGTTAAATGGTCAGAGTATGAGAAGAGTCATCCACTCAAGTGAAACCATTTGATGACTCTTAGAATACTGAGAGATGAAAGCACCATGTGGTGATGTTTTGTTTTACTTAGCTTGCACTTTTGATAGTTATTTTTAGTTAATAATTTATTATAAAAAAGAGGATCGACCTATTAGAATAGGCCGATGGTTTTTGCAAAGACCCTCATTTTTGGAATTGTAAAGAACTATTTTGGAACTACCTTAATTGAGAAGTCATGTTTAGGATCGGAGACAAGTTTCTATTTTTCATCAAAGGCATGTGTTATTGGATCATAAGGAGGAATTACTTCTGACTTTATCTCATGAATGGATGTTGTAATGAGTAAGAGCCTCTGAATATGTTGATAAGTTATTTGATTCAATAATTTTATAGTTCTTGTCTCTAATGATGGAAAGAAAATCCTTGTGTTAATGTGTGAATAATGATTAGAGATAAGGAAAATATTTCTATTGCCATCGTTTATTTCATATATGTTTTCTTTCGATAATTATATCTTAATAAATAATTGGAATACCAACAAGTTGATGTATTAGTACTAGGCTTGTCGTAGGTGTAAGAATCATTGTCTGCATGGTTGAGAATGAGGGTTTTCTCGATCTCATCCTTCTTCAGTAGTTAATATTTTCCCCTTTGTTACTTAGTTGGTTTATACCAACACATTTCTTGTACCAAACCCACCTATAAGAGAAAATACAAAAAAGAGAACACTCAAGCTGAAGGAGGATTTTTCGCAAGAAGATATCCTGTCAATCACTACATAAAGACCATCGTTTAATTGGTCGGATTTCAATATCTGGAGAAACGTTCCACTATCAAATGATGCAGAATCTAATTGGGCCTCGGTGGCGGGTTTGGTTCCTACAGTTGAGTTAAAGGGATTTAGGACCCCTCAACAGAATTGGCGCTAGAAGGAGGGCCTAAAGAATGAATGGCCTACAATATTGCTGATATAATATTTCACACAGCTTGTAGATTCAAAACAACCCACATGCATGGCTAGTCATTCTCAAGACAACCCACACACACTGATTACTCCTAAAACGAGTAACTCACCCCATAAAGAGGAAGAAAATTTATTCCCTAAACTACCTTATGCTCTTCCCCATGAGGAGTTGAATGAGTTCATAAGAATCACAAGAGCTTATGCATGAAAAATTGGAGCACTACCCTTTTCTTCGTTATTTCCTTGAAGAAAGCAAGTAAGCAGACTAGTGGTTGACACCCCCAACAAGTTTTTGTTCACACAGTAGAAGACCTGATAGATTTCTCCTTCAGTGAAATCATACATCCTCTTAATATAATCCTCAAAACACTAGCCGGTAACTGTTTCGATCCCGATGATTTTTCTGACGAAGAAGTCTTTAACTCAGAACGCTCAGTTTCAGAGTCAAATGACATGGAAGTTAACAATGAGAATAATTAAGAAAGGGGAAACCCACCTCAAAATAATCAACCATGGTTGGCCAAAGATGCTCTAGAAATACCTAGATGAGTACATAACCTTCCCCAACATCCAGAAAAGTTACTCCCTAAATTTGACCCTGAAACCTCAGGATTTCCTGAAGACCATATCAAAAAATTCATACTATGTATTAGACTGATGAATGTCCAACATGAAGACTTATTATGAAGGATTTTCCCCTATACTCTTGAGAATTCAGCCTCCATGTTGTATTTTAACTTGCATGTAGGGTCCATAACGAGTTGGACGAAGTTTCAAAAGGATTTTCTAGATAAATTTGCAGAAGAAATCACTACAGAAGCTTTGATGGCTGAGTTATTCTCCACCACCATGAGATCAAAGGAGAATGTTAAAGACTTCAATCAATGATTCACCACTATCCTAAACAAATTTCAACCTAAATCTAAACCCACTCAGGAGGTGCATATATAAGTATATGCTAATATGCTCCCAACTTCCATTTCCATGTTTTTGAAGAGGGATGCCAAAACAACCTTAGCTAAGAATTTTGAGGAATCCAAAACAATATAATTCCAAATGAAGGGATGTAAATAAGGCCAGGTCTCATTAGTTAAGAAAATATTTCAACCTCCTCCCAGGAGAGGACTCTTGTTGACCATACCCCCAGGGAAACAAATAGAACAAGGTCCTGAAAAAGGAAGTGGAGACATAGAAGACCTAAAACGCATGGTAAAGAAGTTTTCAAACAAAATCATAGACATGAAAAGAAGTGAAAGGGAAGGAAACCAAGGCCAGAGGCCCTATAAACCCTTATTTAAAATAAATCCATCGTTCAAAGAAATTGAACCTCCCCCAGCCAACTTAAACATCAATATGGGAAATGTAGAATCTGACTCTTTTTGTACCTATCACCAGGATAAACATTTTGAAAGAGATTTCCCACAATGGGTGCATGCCATGAATTTGATGGTAACCGATTTTAGAGGAGGTTTCCCTTACTGAACAATCAAGAGGCTAAGCTATGAATATTGTTGATCAGGAAGAAGTTGATCCACCATAAGAAACAACCATGATGATATGGGACCCTGACCTACCAATGCCTTCTGATGATCTATTTGAGGTTCAAGAACCACCCGTAGAGGTCTTGGCTATGTAAACGTGAAGTAGGTGAAACTCGGTCTCAAATGACCTTAATGTGGGCCACTCTTAGAGAGGAAAACAAACAGTCGATCACCCAAAAGAATCTTGTGTCTCCCAAAGAAATCCTATAAATATCCATACCCGAGAATCGCCCAAGCTAGACTACAACATAGTAGAAGATTTGAAAAAATTGAAGGCTAATATATCAATCATGGACATGTGTAGAATCCCCCAACAAAAGGAATTTATGTTACAAGCATTAAGTCAGTAGAAAATCCTACAAAATGCACTGACCAAGGAGAAAATCCAACACTCTTAGATCTAAGAAATAAACCAACTATGAATGCTTTCTCTAAAGATAAGAAGGGAAACCCTTTTGTCCCACCATTCTTCTTGACATTTGAAGTCTTCAAATAAACCTCCATAATTGTTTGGTTGAATCAATAACATACTTAAATGTTATGCCACTATCTATTTGCAATAAATTAAATGCAATCCCTCTCAAAAGTGATAAACATGTGATACAACTAGACAGAAACCAGGTGAAGGTTATGGGAGAGCTCAAATATGTCATGATGAGGATGGCGACACACCCAAAATTTGTTCAAGTAATTGACATCATCGTAGTAGATATCCCAAAATATTATGGATTGCTAGTTAGTCTCTAATATCCCTTGGCCAAACCCAAATGTAAATATAATCCAAGTATATTTAAGCTAGTGAGCTGTTTAGAAATCATTTTGTAATACACCTTTCATGGCATGGTGCACGCATATACTGCTCAGTAAAGGGATGTAGTGTACACATTTCTGAATACCACGCACAATATCTAAGGTGTGCGCTGTTAATGGATAAATTCATGAGTGCAGACACAAACCAATCTCCCTAGATCCACCTGGATCTAGAACAAAACGAGACAAAATACTACTCTTTCCCTAGATCTAGATTATTGAATGAACTAAGAGAAATGGATAGTGGACATACCTTATGAACGCTCACCTTAAATCTCTGTTGTTCCTTGCTCCGCTTCGATGCTCTTGTGCTGTCCAATCACAACAGTACAAACCAATCGAAGTACAAGAAAATTAATGTGTTCAATACCTAGTCTATACATGTGATCAATGAATCATGTAATAAGATGACATCATCATTATGGGAAAGGGACATATTCATGTATTGAATTAACTAAAAGAGAAATATACAACCTGAGCCTTGATGTCGTAGATCTCCTTTCAATGGCTCCTAGATCTGACACACACACTTGCTCATGCATGAAGAAAGTCAACTACATAAGATGCTTTTGCTATTGTCCTTTGCTACTGTAGCTTCAGTCCTCCATACAGTCTTTCCCTGATTCTCCAATCAATCTCTTACTAGCTTGCTTCTAATCTTTCTTGTTTGTTCTTGTTAACCCTTTCCATGAGAAATCTCCTCAATATATAGTAGAGGATAACTTAGTTACTTGGATAGAGAATGATCCCAAGATATTTGGAAAGTCAGTATTTTGCCAACCATTCGAAAGCCAACTCATCCTTCTAGAAGATTCTTTCTAGAAGAATCGAGAACTCATCCATTTTCCTTCCTTAAAAACATGTCCACACCCTGGCTTCAAGTACAGTGCGAGAAGTTCGCAGTCAAGCTGAAGGCAGCCTGTGGGAATTAAGGATTCCCGCAGGTGAGTATATATGCAGCCTGCGAACTATCTTTTAAACTATGCTTTCTGGAAACTGACAAGTGTAACCTTCCTCATGAAGATGTCCTTAATAAAGAGTTTGATTTTCTATTATCATGACACTGTCATGACATCATCCCGATGACCAAAAATGTGGATAACAGAATGCCCCCCAAAGTCTAAGAGCGGAACCAGTGACAGTTGATAGACTTTGTAAGTTGCGTGTGTGTGTCAAGAACTAAGAGCACATCTAATCAGAGACCTGAAAACGACCAAGCATCAGCAGAATATCAAATATATCAAGTCCAAGGTAGGCATTCCCATACTCATATCATAGACTGATGACATCAAAAACAAAAGGTCATGGCCACCAATCATACACTGTGGATCCATGCAGTCATAATATAGCACAGCCACCGGAATACACTGTGGATCTGTGCGACAAATGTGCAATCAAGACGACATAGCCATGAACCATACACAGTGGATCTATGTGTCGCAAAATATACATACTCCATTGCAACCTGAATGTAAAGATAGGATCCAGGGTCTTCAAACCGATCCCCCAAAGTACGAATCAGACCATGTGATTACATGTGTCGAAGTCGAACATGGTAGACACCACTTGATTACCGGTCATTGATGTATACCGTTAACAAGTGCGAGGGAGATCACCATTAATGTCAATGATTCCCAAGGTACT
>ML820409.1:0-11959 GCA_009831015.1 Picea engelmannii | reverse complement strand
TCAAATGGTTGAAAGACTCTGGTAGTCTTCCCCATTCTCCAGCACTGCCTGCCCCTCAGCAGGCACCACAAAAATACGTGCAACAACCCCCTCCTATCGTACTACAAAATCCTATTCCACATCAAGGTGTGATAAACACCCAATAGGACACACAACATCCCCCACCTCAGGTGGGACAATACCTCAACCCCAACAATCCAGCAGACCGCACAATTCTCCTCACTAGTGAGGAAGAAATCCTTCCGCAAACACGTAATCATCAGTATCATGCACCTGTTGAGTCTCCTCCCATTCCTCTAGAGACAAACCCTACACCAACGGTACCTCCATTGGTGATTCCTCGCCCTACCACTGAGCCACCTCTTCGCATCCCTCGCATCCCATTGCGCAGGAATGTCCACAACCCATAGGCTCGGGCAGCTCATAACTATAGTTTGGTAGACGACTTAGTGCAATCCCCGGCTTCCATGTCAGTATTGGAGGTCCTCCAGACTTGTCCTACTCAGTGGAAATCATTACTTTCCACCTTGGGTGCAGTCAACCCCGCAGATACCTGACTCATTACCTTTGATCTTGACAGCGGAGAACCTCATCTTCCCGCCTTGATCGCTTTTCAAATACTAGTAAAAATACGGAACATCACAGTTCATCGGTGTATCATCGATGAAGGGGCATCTACATGCATTATGTCCAAAACGGTATGGCAGAAACTTGGTTCTCTTGAACTCATATTGTCTGCCATCACATTACGCGCTTATGATGGACGACCATCGTCTCCTGAAGGGCTCTTCCAAAACATCCCCGTCGAACTTGGGGGCAAGACTATCCTCATCGACATCGAATTTATCGACACCCAACTCGATTATAATATCATGTTCAGTCGTAGCTACATGTATGCTATGAAGGCAGTGGCATCTTCCGTCTTTCAAACAATGATGTTCCCCCACAATGTGAAGATCGTTACTATTGACCAAGTCTCACATTATGAGCCTAATCCATCTGCCAACATTGATAACATTCTTTCTCTCATCCACAAAATCCACGACGCATATCCACTCGTCGAGATGGGTCCTGGGATTTTTAAAGATCCATCCTTGTTAGGAACGTACCATGGAGCACCACCACTCCTTCATCCTTCCAATCAAGTATGCGTCATATAATCTAACGGATCTCACACAAAGGATACCCTTCCTCTTACAGAGGCTTCTATTATATCTGACGTCCCACTCGTCACAGAACCCCCCCCCTCATGAACCTCCTGGACACTAGTTGACCCCACCAATCCACGATTCCACCTCTCCCCAAGGACATATCCTAGTTTGGGAGACAGTTCCCCAAGCCATCACCCAAATTCCCTTCTTTTACCCTCCACCAGGTATCGAATATTTTCAGGTAGTCACAATGCTCACCCTACCTAATATGGTGTTAGCAATCCCAGTTTGGTATTTACACCCACCAGAGATGGTCCCCCGACCATCCCTTCCCCCCAAAAAATAAGGAATCCCCATGACGATTCCCATACTTACTCCCACCACACCCCCACTCACTAACCCCCCTGCCACAGCTGGGGGTAGGAGAAAGAAGAAGGAGCCCACAACTCCACTTCTTCCACGCATCCCACCACCTTGCACCCTATGTGAGAAAGAGGGACACCTAACCAACAACTGCCCATCTCTACCAAAGTTACGGAATTTGATTCCACTCAATCACACTCCCCCAACACTCACCACTACAGCCAGTCCTGCCACTACCACCCCCCCTTCCAGTAGTAAAGGGTTGTAGAACAAGTACGCTTGTGCTATATGTTCATAATATGGCCATTATACTCACCATTTCCCAACACTACCATGCTTTCGACAAACATTAGCCACAGTACGCCAGAACATCCAAAGCAACCCCAGTCCTGCTACGTCCTCCTCAAATATCACTGACATTCGTTATGTCACCACTTCAGTCAATGAACGAATGAGATGCCCTGGCTCTCTCTGTGACTCATTAGCTCATTTTACATACCAATGTCCTATGATCCTTGAATACAGGCAACGCCAGTTAACCCTGCTTCAACGACCTGCAGAGGCGATAATTGACATTACCTCGTCACTAGCGGATCTTCATGTCATTTCTCCTGAACCCGAGGCCCTTCCAATGCCTCCATGGTTCTTAGATGACTTGTCTGAGGATTCACCCCCCAACTCTCCCGCTCATTCCCCTACGGACATTTTACACCCAACTACCATGGGTACCCCTCAGTACTTTAATATATGGTTTATGTCGAGTGAACCCTCACCATCTCCTAACATTGTTCCCCCGGCTTCTTCCTCACCAGGGGGAAACCAAACGACCATTGTCACCGACATCACTCCTCATAACCCCTTGTATTCCCGTCACTTCCAATGCGATGAGAAAATACTCGAAGAGTTAAAACACCCAGACCTCCCCTAGGATGTGCTACACCATAGCGCACTCTTCTATCCACAGGAAGACTCCATGCCTCCTAACCAAAACCCCATTTACGCGGTCGAAACCAAGGCTTTTATCCCATCAGGGCATATCGAATGGTTCAAAAACCCCACTCCTTCCCCTGATTCTTTTGAAGAAGGAAACATGGCCAACATTTCCCCAACCATCAAAATCGACATTTCCATTAAAAATGGCATCGTCGAAGAAATCACCATTGGAGCTGCTTGCACTCCTCAGGAAATCACCGCATATAAAGCCCTCTTCCAGGAATATAGTGATATTTTTTCCTGGTCATACACAGAAATTCCTGGCCTCAATAACTCCATCGTTGAACATCGCATCGACACCTGGCCCGACATTACACCAGTTCATCAAAAACAACGACCACTACACCCATCCAAAGCTGCGGCCATCAAAGCCGGAATTGACAAATTACGCGTTGCCGATTTTATTTACCCCATCGCCTATACCTCATGGGTTTCCAACCATGTACCTGTTAACAAAAAACAGGGCACTATCCGCGTTTGCACCAACTTTCACGATCTCAATCACGCGTGTCCCAAAGAAAACTTTCCAACGCTTTTCATCGATCAAATTATCGATTACTGTTCAGGCCACGAGGCTCTATCCTTTATGGACAGATTCTCTGGTTATAATCAAATTCAAATTCACCCCGTTGATCAATATAAAACCGCATTCACTACCCCATGGGGTACTTTTGCATATCGTGTCATGCCTTTCGGCTTAAAAAATTCTGACGCAACTTTCTAGTGGGCTATGACATACATCTTTCACGATCTGGCTCATATCATCCTCGCCTACTTGGACGACCTCACAGCTCGATCAAAGAAACACACCTAGCATCTTTATGATTTACAAATCATCTTTCAACGGTGTCTTCAGTACAACATCCGCTTGAATCCTCTCAAGTGCGTATTCTATGTCACCGCAGGGCGCCTCCTCGGCTTTATCGTTTCTCAAAGCGGTATTACCGTAGACCCCCTCAAATTCCAAGCAATCACCGAAATTCCACCTCCCCTGAATTTATGTCAACTTCAGAGCCTATAGGGAAAAGCTAACTTTCTTATACGCTTTGTCCCAGACTACGCCATATGCGCACATGGTTTCCTTCTCTTACTACGTCACGACATCCCATTTCACTGGGACGACCATGCCCAACAGTCATTTGATGATCTTAAAACCGCCCTCTCGAATGCACCTTTAATTAGTGCACCTGACTACAATCGCGACTATATCCTCTACGTATCAGCGTCAGCTGTATCAGTAGCCAGTGTCCTCATCTAGCTAGGTGATGACAATCATGAACATGTCATTTATTACATTATTAAAAACCTCTCAGGGCCACCCTTAAAGTATAAAAATGAAGAGAAACTTGCTCTAGCAGTCGTCCTCGCAGTCCAGAAACTGCGCCACTAAATTCTTCTTTGAACAACAAAGGTTGTCGTAGATTCCAACCCTATGCAGTACTTGCTCAGCCATTGGCAAGTTAATGACAAATTTGCTCGATGGATTGTTATCCTTCAGGAGTATGGCCTCGAGTTCTCAACACCTGAGAGTAAGAAGGCCCTCGTTCTCACCGAACTTGTCACGGATTTCCCGTCTGACACCACTAGTTCCCCCATAAACACCAACTTTCCCAACGAACATCTCTTTTACATCACCTCGGATGATCCTTGGTACAGTGAAATCCTCGTCTACCTTCAAACTCAAAAGTTCGGTAACCACCTTTCATGAGATGATCATCGTCTTATTCGACATCAGGCCCCCCGCTACCTCCTAATCAGAGACATCCTGTATCGACGGGGCATCGACACCATTCTTCTTTGATGCCTGACAATTGACGAGGCTAATAGAGTCTTAAACGACTACCACAACGACGCATGTGGGGGACATCTTTCGGGTATATCCACTACTCAAAATATTGTCCGAGATGGTTACTTTTGGCCTACCTTGTTTCATGATTGCATTCATGCTGTGAAACAATGTGAGCAATGTCAGCTCTACGCCAATAAAGCCCGAGCTCCCCCCACTCTTCTTCATCCCGTCATCACTGCTGACCCTTTTTGTAAATGGGGCATCAACTTCATGACTTGTAATCCCCCCTCCAGCAATGGTCACAAATACATTGTTGTCGTCGTTGATTACTTCATCAAATGGGAAGAAGCTATGCCCACCTTCAACAACACTGCTGACACTGCAGCGTGTTTTTTCTTTAACCATGTCATATCCCATTTTGGAGTACCCCTCCAACTCGTTTCCAATCATGGGAAACACTTCGAGAATGAGATCTTCGTCGAACTCTCATCTTGGTAAGGATTCTCTCATGATTTTTCCTCACCATATTACCCTCAGTCTAACGGACAAGTCGAAGCAGTTAACAAAGTCCTCAAGACCATGTTACAGCGCACGGTTAATAAACATAAAACCAATTGGAATCATATGTTATTTTCTGCATTATGGGCTTACCGAACGGCTGTGAAAATAGCTACTGGTTTCACACCATTTCATTTAGTCCATGGGGTTGAGGCCACTCTTCCCATCGAGTGCGAAATTCCCACCTTACGCACCGCAATTGAGCTATTACCTGACACTGCTCCAATGGAGCAACGCTTGCTGAACTTGGAGTCTCTGGATGAAGATCGTCAATCTTCCTTACAAAACAACGAGGCAGCTAAAAAATGATCCAAGGCTACCTTTGATCGCCATGTCAACCTTCGCTCATTTCACGAAGGCGACCTCATCTTGGCTTACGATATCTCTCATGATACCTTTGGCCACGGAAAATATGAGTCACTCTGGCATGGCCCATACATTATCCAACATTGCCTCACAAAAGGCACATAATTCTTGGCCTCCCCTGAAGGTCTCTCTCTCAAAGAACCCGTCAACAGGTTGTATCTCAAGAAATTTTACGCTTAAACGTAGTCATTCTACTTTAGGTTATTTATTTTGTAGTGTTTTAATATTTTTTCTCTCCCTCACGTCTAAACTATCCTTTGTGCTATTGACAGATGCTTCCTCCACCATCCTACCACATCGGTTACATCGATGGCGCTAGCTGTTGGACACAAAATCTCGCTTCGGCTGCTTGCGCTCTCTACACCTCCTCACATGAAATGCTCCATTCGAGCGGCATATGTTTGGGTTCAACAACCAACAACCAAGCCAAATACACCACTGTCATTGGCCTCCTGGACGATGCCTAGCATCATCGTTTTCGTCACCTTAGTGTCTTCCTCGACTCTCAACTAGTCGTACTCCAACTCAATAATGTGTACCGTGTCCGTGATCCTTGCCTCTTTTGCAAATACCTACAGGTTAGACTTTTATCTCGACATTTTGATTCCATTACATTTACACATATTCCAAGACAATTGAATCAAATTATGGATAACCTAGCTAATATTGTGTTAGACTGGCATATATCACATCAAGCTACCTATACACGTACATAAACATATAAACTATCATCACATATATAGATTAGACATCATCAAAACACATGTAAACACCACATAGATATCAAAAATGTATACTCATGTATATAATGGTCCACAATGCCATCCAACTATTTACATACAAAAATACAACTATCCGCAGGCCAATGAAGCACCTCGGTACAAAATGGTCTCACCAGCCTATATACAAAAAATATAGATACATCAATGCATAAGAGCACCACTCACGGTGCCTCTAGAGCACCACCGCCTGCTCCTCCCTCATGCAGTGGCGACACACCACCACCTGCCCCAGGAGGTGGTGGTCCCCCCCCCTACCGACCCCTCCTGCCCTGGAAGCAGTCGTCCGGTCATCATCGCAACAACCACTGCTACTCGTCGTACTATGGCCCGTCATGGAGGTGACACCCCCACACAATTCTCCAGGAAAGCCTCATCCTGGATGCGAGACCATATGCCCTCAGGCACATCCTATAACACCGCCTCCAAACGATGACATATGTCCTCAAAGTCCACTCCGGCAACTGCCGGAGGAGCGTGTGATGGCCCAGCACCAGGGTCATCAAACCGGCACCTCCTCGCAGCCCTCTCCGGCTCAGCAGGTCGCACCGCGGTGTCCTCACGTCACCGTCTCTCTCCCCGCAGCAGTCTCTCCAGCTCATGGCGAGATGACACTCTCTGCAACTCCACCCCGCGCCTGTAAGGTGCCACATCTGCACATGCAAACAAAAAAAGGATAGTATCAACATCTATATCATATACATCAGGCATGTTATCTCAAAAAATGTAAAAAAATACATGTCAACATCCTCAATCAACATACCTCAGTGGTCAAATACCTCCCCTGGAGGTAGCACCATATCCAGATCATCTCGGAAGTCAACCCTAGCATAGGGGTACCGTAGTATCACCTGAGGCATCTGTCGCCATACCTGTGCCACCTCTGCAATGAAGAAGTGGCCACCCTCGCCACCACCATGGAGAAGAAACACGGTCAACCACCGCCTCAGCCGCGGCTCTCGCGCCCTAGGCGCACCCAATAGAATCCTAGGGCACAACATCGGCACCCTCTCCAGAAACCAGACCACCAGGATGGACCCGAAGGCAAACTCCCCCATATCCGTGGACCGACAAACCACTAACCTGATACTCGCGGGTCCTCAATCGAATGCCTTGTCCTCCCCAAATCTCACAATCTCCTCTAAATGATTCTCGTTTAATCACTATAGCAGCAAGTACAAATGAGGTGGCAATGTGGGCCCTACAGCTATATATAGGCCTTTTTTGCCAAACTTCCACCCACCATTCTGGGAGCCAACGGTGTCCATTTCTCGATCCGTCTTCAGCCACGGGATCAACATCCCGTCATCTACATCACAACATTCCCTAGGCCTCTTTTCATCCTAAGCCCCTGGGGCGCCATTTTTTTCATACCCTGATCATGTACGCATGCGCATATTCACGCTTATCAAATACATGTTCATATCTTCTATTCTCTTCAGATATTGTTCACGTCGAGTATTTGGTTTTCATGTGTGCAGGTACTTGATCATCATACATTGACATAACCCCTTCAGGTATATACTCAGCACTGGCATGTAGTCTTTCCCTTTGTATAGCACTTACATTTCTAGTCACACCCTCTGACATTTGCCTCTAGGATCCCCATTTCCGACTCTGCAGTACCCACACCTCCATTTGCATCTTCGGTACTGTCACCCGGTAGCATTCTTACCCACATGAGTTGTCCCATTCATAACACCTTTTGGCACTTCTGACACACATGTTGTTTTTCAAACCCCTTTAGGGATGGGAGTCCCGATAGTCTTACATCATGTCGCGAATTAACCACATACTCCTTCTCCTCATTTTTCTAGCTTTCCCAATGGACTCCCAGATTATCTCTCCACAGTTCTATGGTCTGGCTGCACATCCGCAGTAGCATGAACCCTCCATTTCATCCACAATCTGTCTACCCATCTACAAATAACCCTTCATTTCACCTACCTCATACAGAAACCCACTCATGGGGCCCCCACCCTTCATCAGTTCTCCGAGAAAATTATTCCCTACACGGGCCCACCATATCACACTGGGGCACCCGTTTCTGTATTTGTACACTTCCCCACAATTATTCGTTATTTATTGTACAAACTCCTTTATTTTCAGTCGTTACATTACCTTTTTTGTCGTCACCTTTGGCTACCTACTTCCCTTTTTGGCCAACAACAACCCATGTCAGCCCACCCTTACCGACATTGTCCATATCTTTAGAGTATCCCATAGGCCACTTACCTATGCCCTCTGAATTTGTCCACCTTGTCCCGCCTCTGGCACAACTTGTCCCAGGTCTTGTCCTCCCCCTGACACTCGACCTCATTGAACGGTTGCGGCCACTTTTTATCTCACGCATACTCCAACCAAGGGCAGTCTTGAGTATTCCCACATCTTGACTTCATCCATGTACCTCCTCCACTTCCTCACCTCACCTAGTAGATTTCACGAAGCCATTTGCTTTTGGGAGTCGCATCCCCCTTTTTTTCGACATCAACACAGTTTTCCAGAAGAGCGACAGTATATTGATTCTCATTATCCACTCAATGAGATATCTCGGACAACACAG
The DNA here is from genome assembly GCA_009831015.1 of Picea engelmannii. NCBI lineage: Eukaryota > Viridiplantae > Streptophyta > Pinopsida > Pinales > Pinaceae > Picea > Picea engelmannii. Next base: position 3,397 of record ML820409.1, on the reverse strand, counting down.
GGTGAAACACCATTGCTCCCTGTTGTCATTGACCCCCATAACATTCGATGCCAACACTTTCTCATGTTACAGTGGGTCTTACTTTGAGACTATTGCAGTTAGTTCTTTCATTTTCCGAAGACCTCTGAACTTGGTTGGGCTATCAATGCCCACATAATCGGTGATAATTATTACCACGATCATTGCCTACTATTCAGAGTATGTTCCTCTGCAAAATTGTCTTCTTCCTTTATCACGACTTTCCCCGAGGGCGCTGCAGTTGTCTACACCAACACTTAAGTCATCTTTTTTTTTCCAGAGCTACATGACACAAGCATGGGGCATGCCCGACTCGTTTGTAAACAGTTTTCTATTTTACACACCTCATGGAAGGTCGGGTCCTACAAGTTCCTTTTTCCCTCCAACGGATCTCTCTAGATGATCCCACTATTGCTCTCTCTTACAACAACATTCTTAGTAGAAGAAATATTGATGGATTTCGGCTATACGCATGCTCCTAACCTCATCCATCAGGGGGCATTTGTTATCACTGAAATTTTGTCCGCACATGGTTACAAGAACTCAACATCGTCAAACAGTGATGAATTCATCCATGGACCTGAATTAATACCAAAGCATTCATAAAAGAGTAAAAAACTATACAAAGTAGTGAAAAATTTAAGGGCGTTATGCAGACATTGGGCGCGCACGCACATGCGTGGAACATGAACGTAGAAATCACGCACAGGCGCACGATGCGTGATTGTTATCGCAAAAAGACGTGCACCTGCTAAAGGGCGCATTTATGAGAGTGGTCGGCCTCCCACCCACTTATGGTTCATCTCCCAAGCCGATTTGACTCTCAAATCTGCACTGGATTCGACTGGATGGCTGGTCAAATACCTAGAAATTCCCTAATTAGCCTCTTTTCACACTACAAAGCAGTTAAACAATAGCTCAAAGGAATGCTATAAAAAGGCCATGGATGCACCTCATTTTTCAAGCAATTCAAAGTAATGTTATGCTGCCTCTATTCTCTTGAGGAATCCATCCTTGTCAAGAGCATATTTTCACCATTGCATTGGACAATCCATCTCACCCATTGAGTGGATTTGTAAAGAGTTCTTTCATCATTTTCCATTTTTCTTTGTTGTAAGAAGAGCTAGCTAGTGGGGGTCCAAGAGCCCTCCCTTGGAGGAAGAAGGGACTCATAGTCCCCTTTCTTCTTGGTGTATTGTTTCACTAACAAATCAACCTCAATATTGGTGACATGGGTCTTATGGTTCTTTTGTTTCTATGTCCCTATGCTCATGAATTTAGTTGTTATTGAATTTCTTAGTTTAATTCTTAATTGTAGTTTTTTTTTTTCCCCTAACTCTTTTCCTTACAGTTGTCCTGCTCAGCAGACCCAACTGAGCTTGCAAGCACCTCTATTTTTATCACTAAGGTGGTGGAAGAGGCACAACAATAACATCACCAGATAAAAATTGTAATAAAACAGTTGAAAATTTGTTTCTGTATTTATATAATCATATTAATAAAAAAATTACAAAGGGTGATGACAACAGCTAGCCTGTTGTAAAAAGGGTCATTGAAGAATAGGCCTATCATCTCTTGTACTCTTTACCTCCGCTACCATTTGTTCAAAATTTGTTGAGACATGCTTATCTTAGTTGAAGACTTACTTTATCTTAGCGATCTCCGCCTTTAAATAAGATTCTAACCAAACCGGTTGATTTTCTCCAACACTTTCGGCCACTTCAACCGTAGATTCCTCCTTCTTATGCCGCTTACTCCTTTTCTTCTTAGAGGATGGCATGGTGATGACTAGATCCTTTATAGTGGGATTCATCTTGACTTCCAATCGCGAGTCTATAACCATCTCTATGTGGAACTTAGTTTCTTAAAGGTGCACAAAGACCATTTCCTCCTTATTCGTAGGAAAGCCTAGCATGTTGCTCGAATAACCAGTCTCACTCGACTTAGATTTGTCCATGTATCTCATGTTGAGGATACTGAAATGTGTCTCTACAAAGAGCAGGAAGTCTATCATCTTGAATATTACTACGGTCATGGATACGCAGATATATTCATACTTGGGGAGTAGTAATTATAGAACTCCATTTATGAAGCACAGACAAATTACGTACAAAGAGCGTTGGGTTTCCATGCTCGACCAATCCATTTCGAATGATTAGCTTTTGAGTTCATTACATGGTGGAATTATACTGATGTCACATGGCTACGAAGTACCAAACAAATGAAACAGGGTGATATGACTAGCCGTCGCTCGCTCCATGAGTGGTGGATTTGACATGTTGAGACATGTAATATCGCGTCTTGGAGAAAGTGGTTTCGACAAAACCACCTTCTTGCACAAGTGTATCTCGGAAGGAACTGCGAGTCAACTTTCTTGAGACATGGTTCTTATCTAAAATTTTCGTGGTTATAACACTAGGAAACTGAGAGTGATAATGTTGATGTGTATGTTGAATCGAAATGGTGCATATTCTCATGAACTTCTGATTTGTTAGTCTGATTAGTTTCGATGGCTGCACGTTTTGCAAAATTAACAAAAACTCGGTCAGGTTAGACCAGTCCGGAGTTCGTAGGAATGGAAGAGGCACAGGGGAATTATAGTCATCCAGAGAAGAGAAAAGGGATGGATGTCCATTTGGGCATGGAAGGAATGAACTCCAATGGACATGGAGAAGAAAGGAATGAAGAAATGAATATGGCTGAGACCATTAAGAATTTGCAGAAGGATGTCCAAAGCCATAAAGATGATAATGAAAGGCTTATGAAAGCCAAAGAGAAGCAGGATGACTTCAACATGAAGCTATTGGAAGGTTTGAACATAATAGAGAAGAAATTGGTTAAGGAGAGTAACTCAAGTAGATCTAAGAGTCATAAATCTTCAGAGGAGAAGGGAGAAGTAAAAAGTGCTAGTGGACATCACCATCATCCCCATAGGTATTCCCATAAGAGAGTAGGCAACAACTCAAGTCTATCCCCTTTTAGAAGGTATAAGAGATCCGGGGTGGATGAGCTACGAGGAGAAATGAACAAAATCAAACCTCCTACATTTGATGGTGAGCACAAGAAGGATGAAGATGCCGAAACATGGCTGCTAGGAATGAGGAAGTATTTTCAATTGCATAATTATTCTTCTCATGCTGAAGGTAGAATCTCTATCTATCAACTCAAAAGAAAGGCCTCCATGTGGTGGGATCAACTTTTGCAGGTACAACACATTGTAGAGAAAAGTGTTACTTGGAGAGAATTCAAGAAGTATTTTGAGAAGAAATACTTGACCAAGAGATACTATGACAAGAAAATGAAAGAGTTCTTTGAACTCAATCTTGGAAGTTGTTGGCAGCCAATTCAATTTTTTATATTGTCCTATAAGCTGCCTACA
>ML820408.1:90797-114884 GCA_009831015.1 Picea engelmannii | reverse complement strand
TGTACATGTTGTGCACTCTAGTTTCTTATGATATTTTAAGGTTTTAGTGCATTACATATGAGTTATTGTCCTCGTACTACCTAACATTTAATAATCATTTCAATCAAAGTGGAATCTTCTAAGCATTCCATTGAAGCATGTTTACAAAAATGGAGACTTAATTCACATTTCTTTGAGACTTTTTGAAGCATAGTCATGGATTATTTATTATATGATCGCAAGATATATGAGTTAGTGCAAGTTTTGAGAACTAGGATTAATTTCGTGGTAAAGAAATATATGTGCACAATAACCATAAACCTCTTCAATTCCTCTAGGCATTGAGCATAAATACATTATTTAGGAAATAGATTGTACACTTATAGTGTTTCAACTAGTGTTGTATGGACCCCCCCTTCCCCCACTTCCCATACTTGCTCCCAAAGTGTGTTCCAAACAACATCAAGAGGAAAGTGCTTCAAGGAGTGCACTTCCAAATTGCACCCATTTTAGAAGCATTTTGGGGAGTGCACTCTTGAAATGTTCCATGGAGGATTTGGTTTGTATTTAACATTTGTATTAAATTCATAAAGTTAACATCAAGAGAAAAGTGCTTCAAGGAGTGCACTTCCAAATTGCACACATTTTAGAAGCATTTTGGGGAGTGCACTCTTGAAATGTTCCATGGAGAATTTGGTTTGTATTTAACATTTGTATTAAATTCATAAATTTGATGTTGGTATTTACCTTATAGCTTATATTATACATTCATTAACTTGAATTTTTAGTAGGAAAATTTTAAAGTGGGGCCCTCATTTTTGGATGTTAGGTAATGGACTCAAACCCATAAGACCTCACATAGAGGAAGTAGAGTTTGAATTGTTTTCTAGTTTTAGGTAGACTTAATAATTTTTTAACATTTTATCATTTTGTTAAATAATATAGTGCAAACAAATTTCTCTCCTACACCCCAGAGTTAGGAAATGCAAGATTATGAGATTGAAACTTAGGATTTGAACTATTATAAAGAAGAATCAAGAAAATTCTCATGTAACATGCACTAGTTATGAGCTTAGATACATCACTACCACATAGGGTTTAGCTTCATGGGTTCATTGTCTAGGTTGGCTACTCAACAATGTACCACAAATGGCCTAATAAAAAATAACATGCCTTGGGAACAAATTGAACTAAGGAAGAAAAACTTCACAAGTGAGTAATATAAGTTAAGCATCCTTTTAAAATAAAACGTTAATCCAACTTTTTTTGCATGAGTAGGATTTCACATTCACCTAGGGTAGTGTAGCTCGAGGTGGTGTCAATCTTGGTGTTCACCGGGAGACACCTAATATTAAATCATGAGAACTTGGAGCAAAAGTTGTTCATGGAAAGAAGGCAACCAAGAAGAGTTAGAATAATAAATTGTTTTTATGTTTCATTTCTTAACTTGTCATAATTATTTTTACTTGAGCTCACTATAGAATTTTAAATTTCTAATATCTTTTTTGTAAGTTGAAAATATAGCCTATTTTATAAACATTATGATTATATGCATGTTATACATATTTGGCCACGATAGATTATTTCATTTCATAAATTCGTAGTCTACTTCTTGCTATCTAGTTAAAACTTTGTATGTTTGTACTAAATGGTTGATGCTATAATGATATATTATGAATGACATTTATAACTTATTAATAATGTAGTATTTGTCTACAAGTAGCCAAAAAAAATGATTTCATATTTTCTAGCAACTAATTTGGCATTCTTAATGTTTTTTTTTCCCTGAATATTTTCCCGTGTAAATTTTTTGGGTATTGGGTGTTGGAACATTGGGTTCCATTGTAAATCTCACTTGTCAGTTAAGGAAGTTGACCAGTTCTTTGGGTCAATGGAAAACTAAACTATTGGTTGACAATGTCCACTTTGAATCCTAGATCCATGTTTTATGGATAAATAGAACCAAATCCATCCCATGATCGTCGATTCAATCCATGACCAAAAACTATTTATAGATTATCCTTGTGATCAACCTATCATCATCGGGAGAAATAATTTGCACTCTCATGGAGCATTCTCGTGCTTCAGTGAAATAGTGTCTTTAGACACCACCATTTCTCTCAGATCCATTCTCCTATGTGGTTAGTCGTGTGTTCCAATATAGTATTAGATTCGATGGTTATGTGATCTCAGGTTCGCAGAGAATGAGACAGTGGTTTGATACAGGTTATCAAGACTGAAGGAAACCATTTTTTTGTGTGCTCTAGGTATCGTTGTATTTTTTGAGTATCGTATGTATTTCCTAGTTGTTGTAGTCGATTGATATCTACATTGGTTAAGCTTAGTTCTTCTATGGGTTTAAATTATGCCCTAGATCTATCTCGTGGAATGATTATTGAGCCTTTTTTTAATTATGCTCGAGCTGGTATAAAATTCGAATGTAGTGAGTTTTTACCCTCACGCGGAATTGCAAAGCACCATTGGGGAATGACTTTGCTACCCCTTTTTTGGCTAGTCGATTGAGTCTCAACCCAACTGGTGGAGGATTTGGTCGACTCATCTACTTGACCATTTTTGGCTTGACCCGACTCGTGGCTTGACCCGACTCGTGGCTTGACCCAACTAAGTGCCAACCAGAGACACATTATATCTCTTGCTAGTGCATCCTTTATGTGGACAACCATACATGCGTGTGATTGGAATGATTGTGACTCCACATATTTTCTAGTGTGGTGAGCATGTTTTTCATGGTGTTATCATCAATCGACTATGTATGATTGACTACTCGCATTGGATTTGGATCACTTTCTCATTAGAGGTCGATAAACTGGTGAAGATAGCCTTCCTTCTTGTGGTCGACTTCCCCATCAACCCATTTCCCTTTCACACCATCATTTGCTTCTTCTTTTTGGTGCCTTGGTTCTTACCCTCTATCAACGATGGGAATGCTTCACGAAGATGAAGCTATAATGCTTCATAAATTGAAGGAGATTCATGAGAAAAAATCCATTGCCTTGGAACAATATCATAATCAACTCCGCATAGAGGTCATCAGCTTTCAAAAAGTCATTGCATAGTTGCAAACTATGAATCAATGATTGAAGAATGAACTATAGATAGCCCATACCCAGTTGAAAGATGAAGCTTCCATTTTTCAAGCCAACCTTTTGTAGTGGTTTGAAGAGAAATTTAGGAAAGTATTTGACCTGGAATGAACAGTGGAGACTATTTTCCAGGATCTGGTAGATGATTTTGCCACTAAAACAGATCTTATCGATGATCTTGAGAAGGAAATTATGAAAACCCTTTCTCATGCAGAAAATGTTATCTTGAATAAAAACATTTGCAAATAGAATAATCCAATACCCAACTAGCAAACAAAGTTTCCCATTTATAGGCCTCTTTCGATGAGCTTCATGAAGAAGCTACTCCTCTTCAAGAAGATAACAATCATGTGTTTGATGAATATCAGGCATTGAGAGAATATTATGATTCCATATTGATACAGCTAACTGAGAAGAATGAGACCATTCAGGGCTTGCGGGACTGCAAACAAAACCTTGAAGCTGGAGTTAGTTGACTACATAATATTAAGAAGAAGATTGTTGTTGTTGAACTGCCATGCTCACCTATTCTTTCTTCCACCATTGTTGCTCTTGATTGTAATCCATTTTTTTTGTAAGAAGGCTGATGTTTTTGAGTTTTCAGGCTCACCCATTACTTATTTACCCCCTAATGCTCTTTGTAAGAAAGATGTTGTTGAATTATGCATTAAGACCAGTGATTGTGTTGTCCTAGCTTTGAAAAACATGTTGGCACCCAAAGTTTTGGGGTAAGTTTACACATGCGCACAAGAACGGTCATGTGCACACATCAGTAGTTACGCAATGAATTAAATAAGGCACACCCACCAGTAAGATTTCTACAATGCGTGCTAAAAATTAGGAAGATACCACAAGCACATCAAATCAAGAAGAATATCTTTGGGAATCTTCCTGAATGCTTAACTCAGACATCACGAGAGATCATGGGGTAGTTAAGGGATGAGATGGAAAGTTTGTTAGGAATACCATGAATCCAAAAAGGCTACGTGGGTTGCATGTGGTTGGCAGAAGCATGCATAGTTGGTGATCAGTAGAGCGAGTGGAGCATCGACAAAAGTGATTGAGCGCTAGAGCAGAGAAGAGAAGAAAAAGGAGCAATGAAGACATAGAAGAGAGTTAGGAGAGTTTGAGATCTACAGTAGAGGAGAAATTAGTTTGGGTTGTTTTTTCATGAGTCATGTTGTGAGTCTATGAAACATTTGTGTATGTGGTTGGAATAGTTTTGTAAAGAGTTTGTAATGGAGTCAGTCTAGTATTATGTGCATAATTTGACAGAGAGTGCATGGAACATTGTAATTCATCAATGGTATAAAGTATTAGAGCACAGGGTGTTATTATTATTGCATTATGTGTCTCTTGATGTATGCATGCTACTATCTAAATGGAAATAATATAAAGTTGTTGCTCTCCTTGTCAATGGTTATCTTGATTATGAATTAATTGGATGAATGTATTATTGATGTATGTTGTTAATATGATAATGAATTGTGAATGAATGTGTGAATGTCAGCCCGAGTGTCTTCCTGGTATGATTTATACCTTCATATCTGACACAAGACTAGATGGTCTTTGTGATTCTCATGGAGTCTTTGGTGAGACCTTCTTTGGTCCTAGACTGAGGATTGATATGTTGACTCCTTAGGCTTTTGTTGGTCAACTCTAGATGAACCATGGGTCATTAAGCCCCCATTGTTAGGAAGGATGCTCACAAGCGAGCCAACAGATGGTTCTGTTGGCAGGGCTTGAAGGTTTTGTATTGCAAGATGAAGGGAGAGAATGAGGTGGAATCCATATCGGGAGAAAATACAAGACTTTTTAACTGCAAAGGAAGATGAGTTTGCTCAACAAGAAATTCAGGGTTTGATAACTAACATGGAAATATGGAAGGAGAGGTATGTCTACACTGATTTGCATGAGATTTTCTTTACTGAGTTTCCATTTTTGTTGTATGAATGGTTGAAGAGGTAGATTGCTACTAACACTGCTTTGAGACCTCAAGGACCACTGGTCTAGAATCAGACTACAGTTGATAGGTTGAAGGCATTGGATAATAAGTAGCCTTGAGCAATCAAGTTTTGGTTTTCCCAAGTGAAGGAAGGATACATTATAGAGTTTGTTGTATAATACAATGATTATTTTAGCGAGGCTGAAAGAAAGTTTTCTTAAGGTCCTTGAAAAAGGTTGCTAGAAGAAATATCGGTGTGGATCAAGATGATGTTTGTGGAGAAAGGATTGATGCACATGGATCTAGATAGAATGGATTAGTAGACTTCGTAGTGTTGGGGGGATGAAAAGAAGGGAGAAAAGAGAGAGAGGACATGGATCTGTTGAGAGGATCCAGAAGATATTAAGATGAGGTGAAGGAAAGAATGGACCCAAAGGAGAAGAGGAGAGAAAGAGACAAAATATATGCAAGAAGAGTTGAGCTAAGAATAAAAGAATAAGGGAGGAGTGGAAAGAAGGTAGAAAGGGGTGTGAGACAAGGGTTCAAGCCCAAAATGAAGAGGAAGGAGACCTCACCAGGTGGAAGTGCAGGAGAGAGTATTATGCCATAGTGGAGCATAGATGAATATAATTCGATGAATAGGTGTGGCGTTAGGAGTAGGGTATCGAGTGAAGATACCAGAAGTAGTGGTAGTACTAGTAGAAAAGATGAAGTATGACCCCCTTGGTTGTTGTGAGATGTTGTAACCTCGGAGGAAGATGAGGTGCATAGTATAGGTGTGGAAGTAGGAGAGGATGGTGAAGGTCCCCCATGAGGAAGGGAAGAAGAGTTAGTGATATTAGATGGTCTTGTGTGGTTGCAAGTAGGAAACGCTTTAGGTTCCATAATGAGAAATGATGGGAGAATATGGAGGTACCCCCTCTTTGAACCACCCCCCTTACATATTTTTAATCAAGAAGAAATAACAACAGGTAGTGTGGTGATAGGAATAGAAGAAGGAGTAGAAGAACAAACAAGAGAGGATACGAGTGAAGAAGAGGACGAGGTCATCCATACTTCGCAAGGGATATTATTAGTACCCAGATCCCAATTAGTGAGCGGCCAGTTAAGAGGAAACCATCCTATATTGAGAATGGTGAATCAAGATACAACACTAAGGATACCTATGTTCCATGGAATAGTTAAGGATAATGCAGAGAAACATTGGTTTACATGTGAAGCTATATGGTCTGTGAAGAGGATCACAGACAAAGCATCGAAGGTTGCACAGTTGAAGATAACTTTCAGGGACAAATCCATGACATGGTACATGAAGTACAAGGAAACTATGCTAGCGGTGCAAATGAGGTCCCTCACAAAAATTATAAGAGATCTACTTAAGGAATTCCAAAATCCTATGTCAGAATCTCAATGCATCACGGAAATTAGGGAGATCAAGAAACAATCGGAAGAGACTATGTGGGACTACGACCAATGGTTCAAGATATTGTTAGATAGGTTGATTTTCTATATCCAATATGTTCAACATGGGGAGTGGCTCATTGCAGGATGGCTTCCCCATATTTTTGTTCTAGTCACCCAATAGAAGGTGACTTGATCCGAAAAGATCTTTTAATGATTGTGGTTGAGTTATTAATTGCATGTGTTAATTAACCATTTATGAAGCTAAATGAAAGAGGATGAATTTAATAAAGGAACATAGCAACCACAAGACAATATACATATCTGAACATAAGCATGAATAACAGCAGCAAACCATAACACAAAGATGATAATGGAGTTCGGCAATCTCGCCTACGTCTCTGGGCCTTGTCTCGGTGGGCTTTGCTTATTTTTGTTCGAAGATTCAAATGTACATCATGATCATGATAAAAGGTTACAAAAATGAGTTGGTCATGTTCTACCAGATCTCATGAACCCATCAAAACTAACGGCACCCAAATCGGATGAACGAGGCTCCCAGAAATGGCCCGCAAAGGTCTACTCCTCAACAGCTTCCCTGCATAAAAATGGTTTTGCTTCAGCATAACTCTAATCTGACCGTCCTTCATGGCCTCAAAAAGGCCTAGTTTATATAGATCTAAAGTTGGTTATCAGTCCCCAACTTCCTCCCGAAATCTGGGCTCAAAAACAACTCAATATCTCCCAAAAATGGCCAAAATCTTCAATAACAGGCATAAATCAATTAAAAAATCCATATTGTATAGTTAAAAACCCACTCTGTATAAAAATATGGGCTTAAGCCCCCAAATCACGTGTGTGCCCCCCTATTCTAGTCACATGCACCTTAATATGGCCAAGTGCTAGCCCAAAGGGCTAATCTTTGGCCCCAAGATCATGCTAGCTCCTTGATTTGTGGGCATATGGCAATGTTTAATGGGACTGCGCCCTTCAAATGCACATAGACTATTGATTAGCCCCCTGAATTCTTTGCGCTTGGACAAGGTCACATCCCCCGATTTTTATGGTGGGTTGTTGCTAAAGATATGCCCCAAATCTTTGTGCACCGAATCTGTATAGTAACACACCCTTTTTGCAGTAGTGGTCCCGGGTGTAATAAAATCGTGGGTTGGGGCTAAGACCTAGCCCCCCCCTTCGGCTCATATAACAATACATTATATTTTAAATAAATTTAAATGTACTTCATTGAACAAGAAACATGGTGGTGCGTTGGTAATAAATCTCTCCTCAAAGCGCTTGGCTTGGTGGTTGGTCGTGGGTTCAAAACCCATGGACCCTAAACTTTTTTCTGAAACTTGCCATTCAATTGTTGACTGGGTGCCACGTGGCTTCCCATGCCTGGGCCACATGGCACCACCACATTTTTCCAACCACATGCCATGTGTCGGTACTATATTATTACATGCCTACATCATCTGCCCAGTCATTGGTCACTACATGTCATCACCTGCCTCTATCACCTCTGTGACTGTGACGTGTCACTTCCAGAGAGTGCCACGTCACCCTTTGACTGTTGACTTGTTTTTTTACTTTTCCCTGTTTGGAAAAATGGTCAGAGTGTGATAAATCTCGCATACAACGTCTGTTTGAGAAAGTAAATATATGGTCGGAATCAGCACGACGAATCAGTCGCAATGGAATTGGTTTCATCCGATTCTGAAAACTTTCATTTTTTAGCCTTTTTTAGCCCTATCGGGCTCTTGGATCCGATTATGGATCAAACCTCCCCACTAAAGGACCTTTTGGTCTCCAAAAGGTTACAAAAATGGACTTTGACTAATTACATACTCATAACGAGAGAAAAAAAACACAATGTTGTACAAAAATGATGTTATAACAGGTCATCAGTTCAACATGTGTGATTACATTAATGGAAGCAAAATACAATGAAGTTGAGACATCCACTTCAGGCAAAACCAAGTGGCTGGTTTCTTTTCTTCACAATGTTCCTCTTTCTTCACTGGTAATCTTTCCTTGTTTGTGAGTACATGGGAAATCCTTTTGTCCTTCCTTGGACGAAGCTCTGGATTAAGCTTCCAGCAACTAGCCTTTTGATGTCCACTCCTATTGCAAAACGTGCAGCGAGTTTTTGGCATCCAAACCTATTTACCCTTCTCTTTCTTTCATTGTGGAGTTGAGCCTTTATGTCGTGTTTCCTTCCTGTTCGACATAGGTTTCTTGTACAAATTTTGTCTCTTCCAACACTTGGAAACACAATGCTTGGGTGAATGACAATAAGTACTTGGATAAAGATTCCACAAGTTTCAGATTACTTGATTATGCTTATTATAATAAAAAGGAGAATTGGTAAAAACATGACCATTATACCTTCCATGTTGATCTTCACTTTGCTTTGGAGATGACTTTCATTCACTACCACAATCCTAAATTGATGCGCCATTACCTTTTGTGAAGTGTTCCTGCAATGTATTAAGTTGGCCATTTGAACCATTACTTGCTTCCGAAGTTTTGGAACCTATCTTGGAGGTTGTTCCAAGGTCCCCTTCACCATATCCCAATCCCAAATATTGAGGCCTTTCCACAACCTCGATAGGATTAACAATGCCTTGACCTTTACATCCAAGGCCCTTTCCTTCTTCATAACCCATCTTGGTTAGTATTCTCAAACCTACACCTTTTGTATGTTTTCGAATGCACCAAAACCAACTTGATGAGAATGAGGAAAATTTGATAATTGACCTTCACTACATACCTCAGATTTGTTTTCTGAAACAGATGTAGAAGGCACTTCCTTCAATCCTTCTTTGGCTTGGTTTTTCTTTGAAGCCTTTACTTGAATCGTGCTCTTTCATTCCAAGTAGTCTTCATACAACACCTTCACCATCTCAGCCATGGAAAACACCGAATTTCTGAACTCCTTCTCATTTTGAGAAAGTCCTCCTGTAGATGTCATTTGCTCACTTGAGATGCACTCTTCCCTGGCTAACATGCAAAACTCAAATTCCAAATGTCAACTAGCTCTGATACCACTTGATCTGAAAAGATCTTTTAATGACTGTGATTGAGTTATTAATTGCATGTGTTAATTAACCATTTATGAAGCTGAATGAAAGAGGGTGAATTTAATAAAGGAACATAGTAGTCATAAGACAATATACAGATCTGAACATAAGCATGAAGAATAGCAGTAAACCATAACACAAAGATGATAACGGAGTTTGGCAATCCCGCCTACGTCTCTGGGCCTTGTCTCGATGGGATTTGCTTATTTTGTTTCGAAGCTTCAAATGCACATCATGATCGTGCCAAAAGGTTAAAACAATGAGTTGGATGTGTTCTACTAGATCTCATGAACCCATCAAAACTGACGACACCCAAATCGGATGAACGAGGCTCCCAGAAATTGCCCCCAAAGGTCTGCTCCTCAACAGCTTCCATGCATAAAAATGGCTTTGCTTCAGCATAAGTATGATCTGACCGTCCTTCATGGCCTCAAACAGGCCTAGTTTATATAGATCTGAAGTTGGTTATCATTCCCCAACTTCCTCCCAAAATATGGGCTCAAAAAGAGCTCAATATCTCCCAAAAATGGCCAAAATCTTCAATAACAGACATAAATCAATTAAAAAATCCATACTGTATAGTTAAAAACCCACTCTGTATAAAAATATGGGCTTAATCCCCCAAATCATGTGCATGCCCCCCTATTCTGGTCACATGCACCTTAATATGGCCGAGCATTGGCCCCAAGATCATGCTAGCTCCTTGATTTGTGGGCATATGGCAATGTTTAATGGGACCGCGCCCTTCAAATGCGCATAGACTATTGATTAGCCCATCTAATTCTTGGTGCTTGGATAAGGTCACAGCCCCCGAGTTTTATGGTGGGTTGGTGCTAAAGATATGCCCCAAATCCTTGTGCATTGAATCTGTATAGTAGTGCACCCTTTTTGCAGCAGTGGTTGCGGGTGTAATAAAATCGTGGGTTGGGGCTATGCCCCAGCCCCCCCTTCCGCTCATATAACAATACATTGTATTTTAAATAAATTTAAATGCACTTCATTGAACAAGAAACATGGTGGCGCATTGGTAATAAATCTCTTCTCAAAGCGCTTGGCTTGGTGGTTGGTCGTGGGTTCAAAACCCATGGACCCCTATCTTATTTTTGAAACTTGTCATTTAACTGCTGACTGGGTGCCACGTGGCACCACCACATTTGTCCAACCACATGCCACGTGTCGGTACTATATTGGTCCATGCCTACATCATTTAGCCAATCACTGGTCACCACATGTCATCACTTGCCTCTGTCACCTCTAACACTGCCATGTGTCACTTCCATAGAGTGCCATGTCACGCTTTGACTGTTGACTTGTTTTTTGACTTTTTCCCTGTTTGGAAAAATGGTCAGAGTGTGATAACTCTCGCATACAGCTTCTATTTGAGAAAGTAAATATATGGTCAGAATCAGCGCGATGAGACGGTCGCAATGGAATTGGTTTCATCTAATTCTGAGAACTTTCATTTTTTAGCCTTTTTTAGCCCTATCAGGCTCCTGGATCCAATTCTGGATCATGACTACTCAAGGAAATGCGGTGGATATTGCGATGCACATAGAAGCTATTCCAGGAGGTGGAGAGACATCGTCAGTATTGGTGCAAGTGCAGTCCCATCTTGCAAATATGATAATGCAGTTGCAATATATGAAAAGGTGAAGGTGGTGTGTGAGCACGTATGATGTACTACATTTCGATTGGAAGGTCACCACAGGGACAAATGTCCTTCATTAGGAAATTATCTGGAGACAGGTACACCAAATCCATTTTTGACTGGGCCTCAAATTGAATGGTTCCATATTTTCAAACAGTGGGGACATATCTAACCCCACTGCCCAACACTAGAGAAATACCAGAAAACTCACCATTCTTTATTTTGCAAATTCTGCAAAATCCATGGGGCACAACGTGAACAACTACTAGTCACTTTAGTTGATGTAGGACCCCACACATCATTCCTTTCGAGTTCGGGAAGATAAAAATGGTAGAGACCGTAGAGGCACTGAGAGAGGTGGCTACCAAAGAGGTCCTAGGGGTGGATATGGAAATGATCGAGGATGACAATATGGAGGAGGTGGAGGAATACCACCAACTTGTTTTCATTGTGGTGAGATAATCCACATATAGATATTTTGTACTAAACCACATGCTCTTTGTGGGTGATTCTTAGTAATGAGCATGTCACAGAGGATTGTCCCAACTTGTTGAAAGAGTGGGAAGAGAAGAAGGCACACTACAACATGGTTACTGCAAAGTTGTGTGGGAGCCAAAAGAAGGACGAGGAAGTTGATGTGTAGGTGATAATCCAAGGCGAATCCAAAATGGGAATGGAATTAGAGCGTGGAAAAATATTGTGCCATAGAACGAAGGGAAATATTAGAAAGGCAATGCAAGCTCCTCCTAAGTTTGATGCTACACAGTAGAAGCAGTTGTTGTGTGATGTGCAAAGAGCTCTAGAAGCAGAGCTAGTATGGGAAGAGTTGCAGCATGTGACACAAGCTCGCTAGAAGAAGCTCGAGAACGTGAAAAGTTACAACACGCCACACAAAAATCACTAGAAGAGGACCGAGCCCGTGAATAATTGCAGCATGTCACATAGAAATATTTGGAGGAAGAGTGTGTGTGTGAAAAGATACAATGCAAGAGGCAGAGGTCGCTAGAAGAGGCCCGTGGGAAGAAATAAATACGACAGGATGAATAGAGGGAATTAGAGGAGCACATGCATGATGAGATAAAGCACACAAGTGAGAAGAAGCATTGTGTGACATGGGTCGTGAAGAACAAGTTGAAGATCAAGTAAGTAATTTCTTGTGATGTTGTTTGAATTTGGTAAGTGGTCCTGATGTTGCGAGAAAATTAACGCACATGTTAACAAAATGCATGGGGGGAGAAGGGACAATTGTATCTATATCATCCCTACTACCAGAGAGGGATGTGTTCTAGTTCAGTAAATAGAAGCGAATGGGAAGAGAGGTCAAGATGACAGTTAAACTCGGAAGCTATGAGATGGATGGAGTCATGTTGGATATGGGATCCAATGTGAACATCTTGCCGAAGCAATTTTGGGAGTTGATGGGTCGACCAAACTTGGTATGGTCCCCCATTCAACTTAGACTTACTAACCAATATAGAATCTATCATATAGGATGGATAGAACATGTTGAAATGAAGATTCAAGGGGTGAAGACTAAGGCATATTTTGAGGTTATTGAGATCGTGGATGACTCGGATCCCTACCCTACACTACTTGGTATTGATTAGGAATTTGACAATAATGGCATGTTGAATTTGAGGAAGAGACAGATGTTGTTTGAGATGAACACCTTGTGCATGATTGCACCATTATATCCAAATGAAGGCGACAGATATAATGAGCACGTGAATGAATATGTGTAGAGCTCTATTATTGAAAACATTTATCAAATCACAAGGCGCGGAGAAGATTATATCAATCCCACAGTAGATGGGGAGATGAGTTGGAGAAGTGTGAATTCTTATGATATTGATTCAGAGGATGCTATGGCAAGGTGGAAAATAATTTGTACAAATTCTCTACTAGGAGATGTTCATGAATAACGAAAGCAGTATGTTGGATAGACATTGAATTATGTGATGCACCGAAGTTTGATGGAACATGTCGAATGGATACCTTTTTAGCAAAAATGGAGAGAATGGTCCTAGAGGATTGAAGGGTTCAAGCCATGGATGCATTAGTACAAGGGACACCTACGCGTTGGTGGGTGACACACCATTCAAATACACAAGACTAGGTATAGGTGTTTAAATTCATAAAGGTCATATTCCATCCCATTTCTGACTTTGAACAGGAAAATAGGTATAAGGGCACTGAAGATCCCCAGAAGAATATTTTCTACTATGAACAGTGATGGACAACCAATAATATCCCTCACACACAATGGGTCCATTGGTTCATCCACACGATGGACATGGGACCTAGGAGTTGGTACATTCAAGGAGAACTCAAGCGACAAATACCAGATTAGGTTAGTGTAAGTGCATAGTTCTGTAAGAAATTTAACTTCATGGTTGGCACCCCTACACAGAAAGAGCCCCTCCTCTGAATCAAGTACTTCATCTTCCACCATCAACCAAAGGATGCCACGACCAAGGTTGTCTATGCATATCACTAGCCGATGGAAAAACTGAAAGAGGCAATACATTGTTGGAAAATTGAAAGCAATGATATTGATGAATTTGACCCAAGAGGAATGAAGATTAAATAAAATGAGGGTGAGCATGCAGTGGCAAGGAAGGAAACAGAAATGGCTGCATTGGAATATGATTGGTTGATTAAGACAAAGAAGCATAATATTGGCACCAAAAATGGCTATAATTGGAGATTATTGGGATAAGGAGACCGTAACCTAGGTGGTAGATTTGTTGAATGAATATGACGATTTGTTTCCCTGAAGCTTCTCCAAAATGAAGGGAATTTCCATCTCCCCTAGTGCCATGAAAATTCAGCTAAAGTTGGGTGCTAAACCAGTGAAAATAAGTCCCTACTGCTTAAACCTCAAGTATAAGGAAAAGATTTGCAAGGAAATGGATCGGATGATGGATGTCGGAATCATTCTCCCCATGGAGGAGTCAGAGTGAATTAGTCCAATGGTGGTGTAGCCAAAGGATATGGGTGACATCTGAATTTACGTTGACTTACATGGTCTTAATGAAACTTACGTGCATGATTCATTCCCTACTCCTTTTACCAATGAGGTTTTGGAAAATGTAGGTGGACGTGAGGCTTATTCCTTCACATATATATTTTCAAGATATCATTGAGTCTGTATCGTTGAGGAAGATATCAATCCAATACCATGTTTGCAATGGAATGGGGATCCTTTGCTTATACGATGATTCCCTTTGGGTTGAAGAATGCACCTGCGATATTTTCCAGGATCATTGTCACAGTGTTCAAAGACTTTATTCACAAGTTCTTGAAGGTCTACCTGGATGAATGGATGACATTCAACTTGTTAAAATATCACGTGTAATCCCTCCTCTTAATGTTGGATAGATGTCACTAGCTCTAGATTTCCTTAAATTTGAAAAAGTGCATATTTTGTACACCATTTGGAACGTTATTGGGGCATGTCATCTACAAGGATGGATTGTTGGTGGACCAAGAAAAATTTCTATCCATACTAGATATGGTGGCTCCCACTTCTATCAGCGAGTTGCGTGCCACCCTGGTTCATACAAGATATTGTTGGCAGTTCATTCAAAGTTATGTGAAGATTGTTGCACCACTAGAGAAATTATTGCAAAAAGACGCAAAGTACTTATGGACATAGGAATTCCAGGAAGCATTGGATAACCTAAAGGAGAATGATCCAAAAAGGATCCATAGAATACTAAGAACAAATCAGAACTCGTAGAGGCAACTCAGGACGGTCAGAATGGCCTCAGCAGATAGAGAAAGGGAAAAAATTGAAAGTTCTCAAAACTTGGTAAAAATGGCATTTTAACGAAGAGCACGTCGCAAGATTTCTAACGGCCCAAACGGCTTGTCAAACGAAGTTACGAATCAAAAGATATTCGCAATCAAAGTTTGATCAACCTAGCCCAGTCAACAGGGGGATGAGTCATCATCTGTACTGTTGACATCAGCATCCGTACAACACACATGGCAGGAGAAGGAGGTGAAATGTGTCATGATGACATCAGCATGGTGACATGGCAGCACCAAAGGCTACAACGTGTCACCCATTTTTGGCACTTCTAGATCGATCTGTGGACTAGTAGGATTTTTCCACGTGGCAGTCTATACGGTCCATACAATGATGTGGCATGGTGAGTTGGAAGTGATGTGGCATATGTACGATGAAGTGAGATGACATAGCAGGTTGACAGTGCAGTGGATGATGTGGTCAAATAGGAGGCTACCATGTGGCCCAGTCATGGGTTGCCACATGGCTGTGGGAAAATGCCCAATGATAGCCCGTATCCAAAAAAATTTAAAATATATGGTTTGGTGGGTCTGTCAAATCTAGCGGACCACGCCAAATCCGGCACCAACTATCGAATAAATCCTGGCTAGAACCTTTGCCAAAATTGGCAGAACAAACTTTGGTTATGTATGTGTGTGTGTGTGTGTGTGTGGTTACAACAATTAAGCCAAAAGGGGGAGGCCCGCGGGTTTGACTCCAAGACCTCCTCCCTCCATAACTCCTTAATACTCACGCCATAACCAATGGTCCAACGACCCTTTATTTTAATGAACGCCACTGCTATTACTTAAAAAATGCATATGCCCGAGCCCAGAAAGGAGGCGCATATGCGTATGGCTGGACATGCATTATGAGACAGGGTACATCAGCATTAATTGAAGGTTGCATGGCATGAAAACCGAGACAAAATTCCTCTTGGGCCTGGGAGTGCCAGAGTCATATCGACGCGTGGAGACAGTCATTTTTGGGTAATTTGATGCCATGAATTTAGTGGTTTTGTTCATTTTTTGATCTAAGCAACATTTATGCCACTTGATTTCAAAATGAGGTATACTTAAATGTATTTTGCCAAATTATTTTGCTGAGTTAATGAAAAATCCTACCCATTTGAGAGCAGGACCCGGAGACATATTCCATCAGGGACAAACTACGTTATCAAGTTTTTTTGTTCAGATTTGATGCTTATGCCTCTTCAATATTGAGATTTTCCTTCTTTAATGATGCACTTTAATTTATGCTCATTCAATGCAATTCTTTATAATTCACTCAATGAAAAGATCATGGATCATGTTGGTATAAGAGAAGTTGGCATTGACTTGAATTGTTGAATGTGAATGCTTACTAAGGCCAAGCATAAGCAAGGTGAAGGACCTCTTAAGACTTTCAATCCCAAATTTGGTCGTGCATCCTAAAGGAAGAAAATGGCAGAAGAAGACAAGTGTGATGAATAGGAGAAAAACTTTCATATGGTCTTTTATCGCATGTCAGAAATGGTCGAATGAATGTATGGAGATTACGAGAAGAGGGTGAAGAAGAAAGGGAAGAAAAATGAAGCACATTCTAATTAGGATGCTTCGATAAACCAAGGGGCTGGAGGAGATCCTCCTGAGCCTCCATCTTCACCATCAAGTTCTAGTTCTTCTTCCTCTAAGGATTCTTATCATTCTCATCATTCTATCCATAAAGCCTCTTTTAAGAAACCATTATTAAAGCTTGATGTAAAATTGTCTTTAACTATGTTTAATGGAGATGTTAATCCTGAAAATCTAGATAACTGGATCCGACAGGTTGAAGTATATTGTCATGTTCAACATATTGATGAAGAGGAAGTTAAAGTGTCATTGGATTCTCTTTGATTGGAAGGCATCACTCTCGTATGGTGGGAGAGAAAGCTTCAGGACAGAAGTAAGTGTGGTAATATTCTTTCCTCATAGTTGGAATTTAAATCAGCGATAAGGAAGCAATTGTATCCATTAGGTTATTTACATAAAGCAATGATGGAATGGAAAAATTTAAGGAAACGTAAAGGTCAAACTGTACAAAATTTCATAGAAGAATTTAGGAATAAATCTCTTGCATTAAACATTCCTTTGGATTCTTATGAAACTTTAATGAAGTATATTGGCGCACTTCATAGTTATATTCATCATAATTTTCTCATGTTTAACCCCACCAGTCTTGACGAAGTTTGTGTGCAAGCCACCCACCTTGAGAACATGGGAAAGCATGTTCAAGAAGATCCCACAATGAAACCTTCCAATGTCCCACATAAACCTTTCAAGATGTTTAGAAGGAAGGAAAAGAAGACCGCCACAGTGACGAGAGAAGGAGGAAATCCATATCGCACTCATTGCAAGAAAATCAATCACAATGATGAGAATTGTTGGAAACTACATCCAGAGAAGATACTGAAGCAGTTCGGTGGAAAGAGGAAGCCAAAAATTGTTGCAAGAGTGCAACAAGATCTTGGTTCTGATTCAAGGGACGAAGGAAAGATCACATCAATTGGAGTACAAGGTAAAGATTCCCTTCATGCTAGTTCAAATTCCAACAATGAATCTCATGATGATGAATGAAAGAATAATGAATTATTTCACATAATATTTGTATCTAAACACATTAAAATAGATACATTATTTGATCTGGGTTCCCAAGTAAACTTAATATCTGAAGCACTTGTAAAGAAGATGGGTCTTGAAACAAAACCACATCTGAAGCCTTATCCTCTTGGTTGGGTATGTGATAAATCAAAACTTAATGTCACAAAACAATGTAGGTGATCCAGGTGGATATCAGTGGCCACCCACCTTTTCCAACTCACTCAAAATAGTTTTCTGGCAATTTTGGCAATTTACTATTTTTAGCAGTTTTTAACTTCTGGGACCATTTTGAGGGCCTAAATGAAGGTTTTTTGGGTTTGATGTTCTCAATTAAAGGTGAAGGCTCTTATTTATCCCCCAAAATGAATCTCCTCGACAATACCTTTCCAACGAGCTATCGTGCGCCCTAAACGGAGATCGTATGCCAAAGTTACGCTCCCGGGAAGTTGATACACCAAACTACCCAAAACAGGGTCCACAAAACTATTGGCTTTTCATCTTCCGGGGTCAGGGTTTTGGATTTTATTTATGATAAAAAGGCATTTGTAGCATCATTGTAAAATCATCTTCTTATGGATGCGAGTAGACGTCACATGTCTTCTTAGAGATAAGTTGCCACCATTCTAGTGAATCTTTCACTCTGTATTTTTATAGTCTTTGTACATTTTCGCTCATTAATAGAAAATTGTGTATTATTGTATCTTTGTGTTTATGGTTGCATCTCCGATACATTTATGTTATATTATTAGATATCCAAGATATCTCTGTACATTTCTTTATTATATCTTCGCTCTCATTTCGTGCCGAAAATAATCTGGATCAGTGGTATCAGAGCAGGTTGCTCTTGATCGTTTTTTTCAGTGCATGTCCCCAACGAGGTCTGAGTATATAAATTTGGGTCTCAATATTGTCTCTCTTGACAAAAATCGCTCTCGCATACCCAAGAAACCCTCCATGGAAGAAGAAAATAAAAATGATGGAGCAGACGATTCTATCAATTTGTTGCTTGAGCAAGCTCTCACGCGATAGAGGGACGAAATGATGGAGAATTTTTCCCACATCCTTCAACACCTACCGATATAAATAGGTGCATATTCATCAAAAAGACACTTTGTAAGCACCTCTCCTTTCAAGGTATAGGTTAATTTTTATATTCCCATATATAAAGGTCAAATAGATGTGGGTGCCCTAGAAAAATGGTTAAATCTGCTAGAAGGTTATTTCTTTGTTCCCCATTTTTTCGACAGGGAAAATATCACCTTCACACTTATTAAAGCTCTCCCCCATGTCAAACATTGGTGGGAAACTTACTGGGAGAAAATTTCCATAGAAGAGTCTGGAATATATTGGGTAGATCCCACTTGGGATTTTTTTGTGGATGCGGTAAAGGAACAGTATTACCTTATTGGAAACTATGAGGACCAGTATATGAGATGGACCACACTATGGAAAGAGAGAGGCCAAGTAGTTCCGGAGTTCACCAATACCTTCCATACCTTGTGCACCAAGCTGGGTATCAAATACTCCAAACGACATTTGGTTCTGAAATACCATGGGGCTCTACATAGATACATCCAAACTGAAATGGATTTTCTAGACATCTCATCACTTAGTGTTTCTTATCGATACATTGTTAAAATTGAGCAAAAATTTAAGCACCAGAACAAACGGGAGTTCATATTTGCAAATCCGCAACAACCAAAGTATGATAAAGACGTCCCTATTAAACAGTCTCTCGAAAACTAGTCCAAGCCATAGGAAAACAAGGGTCATAGGAAGACGAAGAAGGACACCGAAAAATGGTGTGATTTCCACAAAATCCCCTGGAAAAACATTGATGAATGTCGCTCAAAACAGTCATTGGAGGTTGAAATCAAAGACAAGGAGCTGAACCCTGATTCGAAATCTAATTCAGAAAATACTGACAGACGACAGATCATCGATGCAAACCCCACTGTTATTTTCGTGACCACAACAATTCAACCAGAAGAACTAACAGATCATGAATAGGGGGGGCACCTTTTTCATTCATAGATTTGGGTGAAGGGGACCCTGATACATTTTATTGTTGATAGTGGAAGCCATAAGAACCTCATCTTAGTAGAGGTCATCAAACAGTTGGGATTGTTGACAACACCACACCCATAGCCATACAACATCGAGTGGCTTCTCTAGGGATGAGATATTTTTGTCAGTCAGTAGTGTCGATTGTCATACGACATCCATCCCTTCAAGGATGAGGTATTATGTGATGCCACCCCGCTGGATGTCTCTAATGTTCTCTTGGGCCAGCCATATATGTGGAAGCACCATTTTATCTATGAGTCTCGACCCCGTAGTGTCATTGTTACTCTGGGGGGTCATCTCTATAGGATACCAAAGGTGGTTCCGACTACTGTCCCACCTAAATAGTGTCGCAAGGTAGTATCTCATACTACAAAATTCAGCTTCTTCACAATCTTTTCAAAAGGTGAACAGAAGGATACTACAACCACCGCAGCCTTGGCCCAAGCACCTTCTATCCAACAGAACAACACTGCAGCAAAGCGTGAATATTCCTTCTTCACACATACATATCATGTACCTAGACTGGTTAAAAAGGTCCAACCCTTCCAACCACAAGTTCGTGAAAAACTTCAAAAAGCTAAGCAACGCAACTTCTCCAACAAGGCAAGCAGCTCATCAAGATGCAGATTCAACAAACTCTTTTCCCTCTCCCCCGAGAACTCAAGGAAATGGATACCATTACTTCCTAAGGAGGTAGTATTGATCTAGGTGTATATCGATGGCCACCCACCTTTTCCAACTCGCTCAAAACAGTTTTCTGGCAATTTTGGAAATTTACTCTTTTTAGCAGTTTTTAAATTCCAGTGCCATTTTGAGGGTCTAAATGAAGGTTTTTTGGGATATAGCTTCTCAATTATAAATGAAGGCTCTGATTGAGCCCCTAAAATGAATCTCCTCTATGATACATTTCCAATAAGCTATCGTGCACCCCAAACAAATATCGTATGCCAAAGTTACGCCCCCGGGAAGTTGATACACCAAACTACCCAAAACATGGTCCACAAAATTGTTGGTTTTTCATATTTTGGGGTTAGGGTTTTGGATTTTATTTATGATAAAAAGGCATTTGGAGCCTCATTGTAAAATCATCTTCTTACGGATGTGAGTACCTATCACATCTCTTCTCAGAGATAAGTTGTCACCATTCTAGTGAGTCTTTCACTCTGTATTTTTACAGTATTTGTACATTTTCGCTCATTAATAGAAAATTGGGTATTATTTGTTAGCGATTTTTCTGGTTAAGGGGGTCAGAGGCGAAAGAAGAGGGTTTAAAACCCACTTGTCCTAAGTTTTGTGCACAAATTCATCCAAGTTAAACAAGAACCAGTTCTGGACGGTCCAGATCCGCGCGCCCGGATCAACGGCGCGCGTTGGATTCCGGACCCCCCTTGCCTTTCTACCTTTAAGCGGGGGGGGGTCCGAAATCGTGGGTGCAACTCTCCGACGGCCCAGATCAGCACGCCCAGATCAACGACGATGAAGACCATTCCGGACCCCCCCACCTTTCTACCTTTAAGCAGAGGGGGGGGGTCCGGAATCCCATATGCATCTTTTCGACGGCCATGATCGAGGCGCCCAGATCAACGGCGCTTAAATAACCCCACCCTTCTCAGTCGCTCCATGTTTAGCTAGCGTGGGCCACTCTCCTGCCTTGTCATCTTCCAGTCCGCCTTTCTCCCATTGTCGTGTGTCACTCATCCACCTCATCCTTGTGGTCCGCATGATTCTCCCTTCTTCCCACCATCCATTCATTACGTGCCATGCGTCCCGTTCCTTTCCTTTCCACGTAAGCCTCTCACCCGAAGGCAAGTTCACTTCTCTCGTCTTCTTCCCTTCTACCCGATGTCTTACGCCATGAATCGTCCTCCGTCATCCTTCTCTCATTCCGTCACTCCTTCCACGCCCTTATAACCCAGCACCACCATTCCTGTCGTGCGCTCATCTTTCGCGCTGGCCTCCATGCCCATCCCTCAAGCTATTCGGTTATTCTAGGTGGCAGCGCGAGAAGTCTTTTGTAGCCCGAAACGATGAGTTGGCCAGGCCGTTCTCAATCCCAAGAAGCAGTTATTGAAGCAGTTGGTGGTGGTTAGATATCACCTCCGCCTTAATGGGAGAGTACGGCCATGAATTTAAGGCACATCGATTCGTCATTGGAACTGTCAAACAATTAAGATTGCGTCTGACATAAGTTGCACGATCTTTCAGATGTTGACCATCAGAAGCCATGCAGACGCAAAGCTTTCAATGCATTTTCTTGGTTCCGCTGCTATTGTTGTTTTGAGTATATGTAGGCACTTTTGCCATTTTTGTATCTATCGATGGTAGAGCTAAGCTCCCGACTGTAAAGTTTCAGCAAATACTCTGGTTTCCTGGTTATGCCTCTGTGTTTGAGATTTCTTGGTTTATAACAAACAGTTCCCCTTTTTCCATCTTTCTTTCATCTCACGCTTGAGGATTCACAGTCGAACATCTTGTTACAATAAATGATTTGTTGTGACGTTGTTGTGCCCTCTGGTATTTGTATTTGAATGTGAAAGGATTTTGTGTTCGAATGCATTCTTCTTCAGTCTGTTGCAAACCGAATGTCTGTGATAGACCCTTGCACTCTTCTGGCGTAAGTCTTCCACCTACTCACCCTTTTACTACGACCCATTATTTGTAGTTTATCAAGACCTCACTCTTTCATGCATGCCTGGTCTGGTTTCTGAGTTGACACGAAGTTGTTCTGAGTTTTCCTCCATTTGATCACCCTTAAACAAATCGTGACATTAAACTGATGGGCGTCGGGCTCTGCTCCTGCTAGCAATCCAGGAGTGACTTCTGGCCGCCAACATTTCTGGCATCGTTGTCGGGGACGAAGTTGAATATTTTCCCCGGATTTGAATAACAAAGATCAATTGATTTCTGAAGGTGCATCAGATATCAGAACTTGAATATTGCTACTCTGCACCTGGCGACTCCACTGTAACGACTCCGCTGGGGAGAACCTGTTCTATCAACTGTGGCTTCGAGAGGCAGACACATGAGGTCTAATCCACACCTACCTTTAGCCACACCAGAAGCTGACTTGGAAGCGGTGCGCAGAAAAGGAAAGAGCTCTGCAAAAGAAGCCTCCATCGCTAAAAAAGGTAATACGCCATCCCCTTCTGTGAAAACTCCATTCTCTGATTTTCAGTTTCCTAGTCGTACTTCCTCTGAGGTTTCCCCTTTTCTAAACTTCGGGAGTGTTCCTGTTGAGTTTTCTCCTCCTGGTCTAGTATCAGAGGGAGAGATCCTTGTCACTCCCCCCTCAAGAGGTTTCACTACTCCTCCTTTGATTACTACTGATGCGCAGAGAGAGACACCTGTACACTCAAGCCCCTTGGACTTCTCTCTGTTTTCCCCGTCATCTCCTGCGAGGACCTCTTTTCCTGCCTCACCTGTTCACACTCCATCTCCTCTGTGTTCTCCTCCACTCAACATCCCTATGGCTGGTGTTAATCCCCCTCCGAACAGAATGGATGCCATAGTCGTTGCTAGATATGCTCCTTTGGTCCTGCCTCATCCCATGAATCCCCTCCCTGCTGGAGACTACTTGAAGTATATGTCCAAGTTCACTGGGGAGGGAGATATAACTGCTGAAGAGCACTTAGCTGCTTTTTACAGTTATGCAGATAACCTCAATATTGAAAATGAAGATGTCTGGATGAGATTTTTTGTCCAGATCTTGGACGGTGAGGTGAGGAAGTGGTTCAGGGGACTGGCCCCTGGATCTATTGCTGGTATTGAAGCCTTGGATAATGTTTTCCTGAGGCAGTGGGGAGATAGGAAAGATTACATTTATTACATGACTGAGTTTGGGTCCCTGAAGAAGCAGGAAGGAAAATCAGTCTCTGACTTTTCCAAAAGATTCAATAAGATGTATAACAATATTCCTGCAGAAATAAAGCCTTCAGAAGCCTCTACTCAAATTTCATATGCTAGTGCATTTGACCCCGACTTTTGTCTCGTGTTAAGAGAAAGGAGAGCCACCTCTTTAGCTCAGATGCAAGATGCAGCTATAGAGGTGGAATCTAATATATTAGAAGCTGACAGATTGAGGAACAAGGCCGACACAGACAGAAGAAAAGGAAAGTCAGAAGCCTCGACTTCTGACTCCAACATCTCTGGCCCATCATTGTCCCACCCTCAAGTAAGCAAGCTGGCCCAAGTAATGAACTTTCTTAAATAAGAGGTGGAGAGATTGAAGGTGGAAAGGAGGTAGATGTATAAGGGCCCTCAGAACACTGAAAATAAAGGAGGTTTCAGGAGACCAAATAATTTTGCTCCTCCAACTATGCACAAAGAGAAGGAAAGAGACAGAGATGACCAAAGGATTCAGGCTCCCTTCCAGAACAATTTTGTAGCTTATGAAGAAGAAAGAGAAACAGACGAGCCTGAGCCTAAAATCCACTCTGTAGAAGTCAC
>ML820408.1:71646-90697 GCA_009831015.1 Picea engelmannii | reverse complement strand
GTGGTGATTTACCTAGATGACATAACAGTCTTCTCCAAGACTGATATAGAGCACCACTGCCACTTGAAGAGGGTTTTCCTGAAATGTCGCAGGTTTGGCCTTTCCCTAAATCCCAAGAAATCATTGTTTGCTATGCAAGAAGGAAAGTTGTTAGGCCATATAGTCTCAACAGAGGGAGTGAGGATTGATCCTGACAGGGTAGAAGCAATTCAGGGCATGTCACTTCCCAGATCTAAAAAGGAGGTCCAAGCATTTTGGGGAAGGATTAATTTCCTGAGGTTTGTCTCAAATTTTGTTGAATTGGTGAAACATATCACATCCATGCTCAGGGAGGGCCACGAAATAAAATGGACTGCTGAACCCAGGAAGTCTTTTGACCAAATAAAGAAAGCATTGACCGAGGCTCCTATGCTGATCAGTCCAGATTATTCTAAAGATTTTGTGATATTTTCTTTTGCTTCCTTTGACACAGTGGCAGCGGTTCTGTTGCAGAAAAATGATCAAGGGCAAGAGCAGCCTATTGCCTTCTTTAGTAAGGCGCTGAGAGATGCAGAGCTCCGATATGAGATCATGGAGAAGCAGGCTTATGCCTTGGTGAAAGCTCTCAAAGATTTCAGGGTCTATGTCTTACACTCAAAGATCATTGCATATGTCCCTTCAACCTCTGTGAAGGACATTCTTATATAGCCTGACATAGATGGAAGAAGAGGTAAATGGATTGCCAAGATCCTAGAATTCGACCTGGAAATTAAGCCCACCAAGCTAATAAAGGGGCAAGGTTTGGCCAAGCTCCTGGCAGAATCCAATTATAAAGCTTTGGAAATCAATTTTATCAATGAGCAAGCTGAGACATCCGACTGGGGTTCCCAAAGCAATGTGCCACTATCAGCATGCCCTTAGTACAAAGATATCTTGTATTTCCTGCAGGAGTTGAGACCACCTGATGGGATGGAAAAAGGTAAAGCCAGAGCTTTAAAGCTCAAAGCTGTCAGGTATTGTCTTATTGGCCAAGCGTTGTATTGGAAAGACCCCCAGGGGGTATTACTAATGTGTCTGGACCCACAGCAGGCCCAGAAGGTTATAAATGATTTCCATAGTGGTCTCTGTGGAGGCCATTATTTTTTGAAAACCACAGCTCACAAGATCCTCCGAGCTGGGTACTACTGGCCCACCTTATTTCCCGATGTCTGCAGGGAAATTAGAGCTTGCATCAAATGTCAGAAATTATCAGGGAAGCAGTAGCTCAAATCTCTTCCATTGAAACCTGTAGTGGTCTCAGCGCCCTTTCAGCAGTGGGGATTGGACTTCATCGGGGAAATCCATCCTCCCTCGAGTGGTCAGCACCGATGGATTTTGACAGCAGCCGACTACTTCACTAAATGGATAGAAGTTGTCCCTACCAGAAGCACTTCTCACAAAGCAATCATAAGCTTCCTGGAAGACATCATAGCTAGGTTTGGCTGCCCTAGCAAAATTGTAACTGACAATTCTTCCCCATTTAGATCTGAGCCTCTGGTCAAATTTTGTGAACAATTTGGGATTTCATTGATTCACTCCACTCCCTACTATCCTCAGGGAAACGGACTAGCAGAATCCTCTAATAAAAGTCTAATCAAGATTATCAAAAGGCTATTAGAAGATAATAAAAGGGCCTGGGAGTCGAAGCTCAAATTTGCACTTTGGGCCGATCGAGTGACAACAAAGAAATCCCTGGGTCTCTCCCCCTTCCAGCTTGTTTATGGGATTGAGGTCGTCTTCCCCACTCAGCTTGCCTTGCCTGTGGCAAATCTCCTCCAAGACTATGAGGGGGAACCCAACCATGTGCTCAGAAGAATTCATCAGATGGTGGAGGTGCAGCAGATCAGAGAGCAGGTCCTGGACAGAGCTTACAATCATCAGCAGAAGATAAAGCGGGCTTTTGACAGAAAAAAACAAGAAGAAAGAGTTCGAGCAGGGTGACCTAGTGCTCAAGTGGGATGCACCCAGGAAAGAAAAGGGAAAACACAGTAAATTTGATGCCCTCTGGTTCAGGCCTTTCAAGATCCTTGAAGTTTTTTCAAACAACACTTACAGGTTGCATGATCTGGAAGGAAATGAAGTTTTTAATGGCCCAGTCAATGGGCATTTCTTAAAGAAATGTTTTCTTTGAGCCGCAGTCGGCTCGTTTTGTTTTTGTTTTGTAAATATTGTTTTTGTTTATTTTTCGGACTAATAAATGACTCCATAGCCCAACAACAAAGGCACTAAGTCTGCAAAAGAGTTCTTAGAGCATCACAGGGACGACTCTATCCCCCATGGAGCCGAATGTTAGCGATTTTTCTGGTTAAGGAGGTCAGAGGCGAAAGAAGAGGGTTTAAAACCCACTTGTCCTAAGTTTTGTGCGCAAATGCGTCCAAGTTAAACAAGAACCAGTTCTGGATGGTCCAGATCCACGCGCCCGGATCAACGGCATGCGTTGGATTCCGGACCCCCCTTGCCTTTCTACCTTTAAGCGGGGGGGGGGTCCGGAATCGCGGGCGCAACTCTCCNCTTTAAGCAGAGGGGGGCGTCCAGAATCCCATATGCAGCTTTCCAACGGCCATGATCGAGGCACCCAAATCAACGGTGCTTAAATAACCCCGCCCTTCTCAGTCGCTCCATGTTTAGCCAGCGTGGGCCACTCTCCTGCCTTGTCATCTTCCAGTCCACCTTTCTCTCGTTGTCGTGTGTCACTTGTCCACCTCATCCTTGTGGTCCGCATGATTATCCCTTCTTCCCACCATCCATTCATTACCTGCCACGCGTCCCGTTCCTTTCCTTTCCACGTCAGCCTCTCACCCAAAGGCAAGTTCGCTTCTCTCGTCTTCTTCCCTTCTACCCGATGTCTTACGCCATGAATCGTCCTCCGTCATCCTTCTCTCTTTCCAGCACTCCTTCCACGCCCTTATAACCCAGCACCACCATTCATGTCGTGCGCTCATCTTCCGCGCTGGCCTCCATGCCCATCCCCAAGCTATTCGGTTATTCTAGGTGGCAGCGCGAGAAGTCTTTCGTAGCCCAAAACGATGAGTTGGCTGGGCCATTCTCAATCCCAAGAAGCAGTTATTGAAGCAGTTGGTGGTGGTTAGATATCGCCTCCGCCTTAATGGGAGAGTACGGCCATGAATTTAAGGCACGTCGATTCGTCGTTGGAACTGTCAAACAATTAAGATTGCGTCTGACATAAGTTGCACGATCTTTCAGATGTTGACCGTCAGAAGCCATGCAGACGCAAAGCTTTCAATGCATTTTCTTGGTTCTGCTGCTATTGTTGTTTTGAGTATATGTAGGCACTTTTGCCATTTTTGTATCTATCGATGGTAGAGCTAAGCTCCCGACTGTAAAGTTTCAGCAAATACTCTGGTTTCCTGGTTATGCCTCTGTGTTTGATATTTCTTGGTTTATAACAAACAGTTCCCCTTTTTCCATCTTTCTTTTGTCTCACGCTTGAGGATTCACAGTCGAACATCTTGTTACAATAAAGGATTTGTTGTGACGTTGTTGTGCCCTCTGGTATTTGTATTTGAATGTGAAAGGATTTTGTGTTCGAATGCATTCTTCTTCAATCTGTTGCAAACCGGATGTCTGTGATAGACCCTTGCACTCTTCTGGCGTAAGTCTTCCACCTACT
Organism: Picea engelmannii; assembly: GCA_009831015.1. NCBI lineage: Eukaryota > Viridiplantae > Streptophyta > Pinopsida > Pinales > Pinaceae > Picea > Picea engelmannii. The sequence continues at coordinate 87,048 of ML820408.1, read as the reverse complement.
CACCCTTTTACTACGACCCATTGTTTGGAATTTATCAAGACCTCACTCTTTCATGCATGCCTGGTCTGGTTTCTGATTTGACACGATGTTGTTTGAGTTTTCCTCCATTTGATCACCCTTAAACAAATCGTGACATTAAACTGATGGGCGTCGGGCTCTACTCCTGCTAGCAATCCAGGAGTGACTTCTGGCCGCCAACATTATTGTATCTTTGTATTTATGGTTGTATCTCTGATACATTTTTGTTATATTATTAGATATCCAAGATATCTCTGTACATTTATTTATTATATCTTCGCTCTCATTTCGTGCCGAAAATAATCCGGATTAGTAGGGTCAGATTTGTTATTGCTTCAAAGTTGATTGATGAAGTGGATTTGGATGTTGTATCACTTGATATATGTGGCATAGTGTTGGGAAGTCCTTATCTTTATGATATAAAAGAATTCTTCTTTCGTCATGAGAACAAGTACCACCTTACTAAAGTGGGAGTGGAATATATTGTTAGATCTCACATCATGAGGGTAAACACAACACTTGTTAGTGTAGGACAAATGAAGAGACTCATAAACACTAATTAGATATATGTACTCATGGTCATAAGAGAGAAAGATGTCGAGACATCTGACGCTTTCTAAAGATGTGATCCTTCTTAGAAGAAGGAAATAATTGACATTGTTTCTAAATATGATGATATTTTCCAGGAACTAGATGGATTACCTCCTAAGAGGGAAATCCAACATGAGATACATCTTCAACGGGATTCTCCTCTTCCTAATGTGGGCATGTACAGGATGTCGGTTGTGGAGATGAAAGAGATCGTGATGGTGCCAAAGAAATATGGCACATGGTCAATGTGTGTTGATTATCGTGCCTTAAATAAAATCACGGTGAAAAATTGATACCATCTTCCTCATATAGATGATTTGCTTGATTAATTAAAGAATGTTGTTTATTTCACTAAGTTGGATTTGTGTAGTGGATACCATCAAATCAGGGTTGTAGAACAGGATGCATGGAAAACTACCTTTAAAACCAAACAGGGATTGTTTGAGTGGTTAGTTATGTCGTTTGGGCTTTGTAATGCTTCGACAACTTTCATGTGTGTCATGAATGATGTATTCAAGCCTTTCCTAGATGACTTTGTGATTGTATATTTAGACGACATTCTTATTTTTAGTGGGACTTGGGATGAACATGTGAGGCATGTAAAGCAAGTATCGGATACTTTGCAAAGGGAAAAGTTGTATGTAAAATTGTCTAAATGTGAATTTGGCAAAACTGCACGTGTATACTTAGGCCATATTGTAGGGGGGGGACAACTAAAAATTGATCCTTCCAAAATTGATGTAATTGTAAATTGGCCTAAGACAAAAAGTGTAACCGAGATTCGAAGCTTCTTACATGTAGTCCATTATTGGAGGAGGTTCATTTCAAACTTCTCCTTTATAGCAGCTCCTTTTCATGCCTTAACCAGTGTAAAGAACACTTTTCAGTGGGAAGGAAATCAACAAAAAACTTTCGATACTTTCAAGGAGAATATCAGTACCGCACTAATATTAGCACTGTCGAATCTTCAATAGCCTTTTGAGATCAAGATAGATGCCAGCGGATACGCCATGGGTGCAGTATTGATGCAATATTGTAAGCCTATCTGTTACTACTTTGAAACTTTTAACCAAGTTGTTTTTAACTATCCTACATATGATAAAGAGTTGTATGCATTAGTTCAAATCATAAAGAAATGGAATCACTACTTGTTAGGGAAAGAAACAATCATACATATAAATCACCAACCCTTACAGTATATCCAAGAACAAACCAAGATGCAACAATATCGACACTACAAATGGATGGGTTTTCTACAACAATTTCATTTGGTAATCAAGTACAAAAAGGGTATGAGTAACAAGGTAGTTGGTATGCTTTCTACACCTCCTATTGTTGCTTATATTATTTTGAAGAATACTTCTTTATCTCATGATAGCTATGTGGAATAATATGCCATTGATGAAGATTTTAAAGAAGTATATGAGAAGCTAACCCATGGTGCATAGGTAGAGAACTATTTTCTGCAGAGAAAACTACTCTACCATCTTGGAAAGCTCAAGTAAACGAGTCCATGTAATATGAGAAGCTCACATTTCTCTTGTGTCTAGGAATTTTTGGGTAGGAAAAATTACGGCTCATTTGCATAGGTTTTTTCATTGGCCTCAAATGAAAGAAATTGTAACTAAATATGTAAAGGGGTGTGTGATGTGTTCTACTTGTAAGCCCACTAATAGAAAACTGGGGCAACACTCACCACTTCTTGTTCCATCCCATCCATGGGAAAGTATCTCCATGGATTTTGTAGGGGGTTTACCAATGTCAAAAGGGGGTCATGACTATGTGTATGTTGTAGTGGATAGGTTAAGCAAGATGTGTATCTTGATGCCATGTAAAAATCATATCACTGCTAAGCAAACTGATAATCTCTTCTTTCGGTATGTTTGGGTTCACTTTGGGTTACCCACATCCATTATCTCAGATCAAGATACTCGATTCCTTGGGGAATTTTGGACAAGTTTGTGGAGAATGATGGACACCAAATTGAAGAGGACCATTTATTTCCATCTACAGACCGACGGACAGACAAAGGTCGTAAATCGAACAATGGTACTTTTGCTTCGAGGCTACTACAGCAATCATCCCAAGTTATGGGATGAACATATACCCTAATGTACAGCATGCTTACAACCGAGCCTTACATTCCTCCACTCAGTTTTCGCCTTTCGAAACATGTTTTGGGTACCTGCCTAAGGTTCCTTTGGACTTGAGGTATGGGAGAGATACTGATGAAAATGAAGAAAGAAAAGAAGACAGAGCCCGCAAGTTCATCCAGAGGATCTAGCATGTGCACCAGGCAATCAGGGAATAGTTGGAGAAAAGTCAAGCATGGTATAAATCTCGGCATGACAAGCACAGGGTTGATCATCAATTCCAGGTTAGAAACAAGGTATAGCTTCACATCAGTAAGGAGATATTGAAGGGTGAAGGCAAGAAAATAGGGCCCATTCGTTATGGACCCTTCCCTATCTTAGAGAAAATTGGTACCAATTCTTTTCGTCTGGATATTCCACCTTATATGCAGATTTACTCAGTTGTGAATGTAGAGAACTTGAAACTTTCTTATCCTCCCATGATCATGGATCAGGGTGAGGAAGTTTCAATACCTTCAGTTGATGAGTTTTCTCCTGAGTACTTGGATGAGTTAAAGGAAGATATCATCCTAGACAAAAGGATGAGGACTTCATGCAGGGGTGATGTTGATTATCTTCGAGTAGGCTTAAAGGGCACACATCCAAGCAAGGCAAAGTGGATTGAGAAGGAAAAAGTGAGGGGACTCTTCCCTCACTTATATGTTGATTGATGAAATCTTTTGGTGGTACAAAAAACTCTCAGTGGGAAGGCGTGATCAAAAAAGGATCTAGAGAAGACTAAAAACAACTCAAAACTCGCAGAGGCAACTCAGGATGCTCAGAATGGCCTCAGGAGAGAGAGAAAGGGAAAAACATTAAAGCTTGCAAAACTCAGTAAAAATGACATTTTCGCGAAGAGCACATCGCAAGATTTCTAATGGCGCAAACGAATCGTAAAACAGAGTTACGGATCGAAATATATTTGCGGTCAAAGTTTGGTCATCCTAGCCCAGTCAACAGGGGATGAGTTAGCATCCATACTGAAGACGTCATCACTAGTACGAATGATGTCAAAATCTGTACAACACACGTGGCAGGAGAAGGAGGTGACATGTTTCATGATGACATCATCATGGTGACATGGCAGCACCAGAGGCTACCACATGTCACCCATTTTTGGAACTTCTAGACCGATCCATGGACTAGTAGGATTTTTCCATGTGGTGGTTTGTATGATCTTTGCAGTGATGTGGCATTGACACAGCAAGTTGACAGTGCAGTGGATGATGTGGTCAAATAGGAGGATTCCACGTGGCCTAGTCATGGGCTGCCATGTGGTAGTGGGAAAAATCCCAATGATAGGCCATATCTGAAAATTTTAAAAAAATATGGTTTGGTGGGTCCACCAAATCTGGTGGACCACGCCAAATCTGGCACCAACTATCGAATAAAGCTTGGCTAGAACCTTCTCCAAAACTGGTGGAGCAAACTTTGGTTATATATATATTTGGTTGCAATGATTAAGCCAAAAGGGGGAGGCCTGTGGGTTTGAACCAGGGACCTCCTCCCTCCATAACGCCTTAATACTCATGCCATAACCAATGGGCCAATGGCCCTTTATTGTAATGAATGTTGGATCATGTTGTCATTGATGCCAATGGTTTGATTGATTAATGTCATTGATTGATGTCAAGTGATTGATTGATGTCAAAGGATTGATTGATTAATGATTGATGTAATATAATATGTATTGTCCTTGATGAGAATGCATAGATGAAGATGGATCGATGAGTTGTCATTGATATGATGAATATGGATCAATGAGTTGTCATTGATACATGATGAAGATGGATCAATGTGGTTTCATTGGTATATGATGCATTGTTGGAAAAATGTATAGATGACTCATTATTGTCTTATCATAATTTATAAGGTGCACAAATGGATGAACTCCAAAGTGGTCCTCTTATGGTGAAATCCCTCACAGAAAGACACTTTGTGGATTAAGTTATCCTAGAAGAATGGTTGGAGGACCCTTTCTCTCATTATTTTCTTATCATGATTGATAAGGTGCACAAATGGATGAACTCCAAAGTGGTCCCCTTATGGTGAAAGCCCTCATGGGAAGACGCTTTAAGGATTGAGTTATCCTAGAAGAATGGTTGGAGGACCCATGCTTGTATGTGGAATAATGAGATGAATATCAAGGAAATTGTTGTTGAAACTATCCTAGATGGATAGTGCTTATCATGCCATTTTCGGTGGTATGTGGAATGTCACATAACTCCTCATGGTTTGAGAGTTATGGCCTTACGAAGATGAAGGACCCACACATGAAGGCTTGAATCCCCCAAGGTCAAAGAAGTCAAAGTGACCTAAAAGAAGAAATCATTATTTAAATGATAAAGTAAAGTGACAAAGTCAAGGTGGATTATTTAAATAATAAAGAGAAGTGACAAAATCAAGAAATGATAAAGTAAGGNGACAAAATCAAGAAGGGATATTTAAATGATAAAGTATTGGAGAGCCTTATATTTATGGAAAGTGGTTAACCCTAAAAATAAGGAAAATAGGTTAAGTGACCTAGAAATGGGTTAAGTGACCTAAAAATGGGTTAAGTGGCCTAGAGGATGAAAGTATAAATAAGATAGAAATGGTCTCTTGTAGATCATCCTTTTTGTGGATCAATGGAGAGCTTCTTGTGAGAATATCTTTTGGGGTATTGATGGAGAGCTTCTTGTGAGAGATTCTTGAGCATTTTTGGTGTGGAACACTTGAGCATATTGAATATCTATAGGTGACTAAGGTAACCAAGGATATCCAAACTGAATTTCAGAAGGAAGGTGAATAAAAGAGGGCCGGAATTGAAGGGAGGATAAATTATTTTGATGATGCTTTCTAAGGTATGTTATTTACAGGTCATCTCACCATTTTCGATATAAGTTTTTTTCTATAATGATTCAGACTGTGAAATTTCTATGCCATTGAGAAAACATACCCAAGTGTATGTGGTAAAAACTTCATCTTGTGGGTCATTGTATTTTGGGAGTTACACTCCGTGGCAAATAGGGTTTGTGGCTAGTCCTGAAACTAGTCAAAAACAGGTTTTTCGGGTAAAATAAAGTGCACAAATGGATGAACTTCAAAGTGGTCCCCTTATGGTGAAATCCCTCACGGGAAGACGCTTTGTGGATTGAGTTATCCTAGAAGAATAGTTGGAGGACCCATGCTTGTATGTGGAATAATGAGATGAAGGACATTGAATTTGTCAAGGAAACTATCCTAGATGTATAGTGATTGTCATGCCATTTCCGGTGGTATGTAGAACGTCACATAACTCCTCACGGTTAGAGAGTTATGGCCATGAGAAGTTGGAGACCCCAAGTTTGGGTAATGGACCCAAGTTTGTTCGATGGGTAACAGTATGAGTTATGATATATTTTCAGACAATACTATTCTATATGTATAGTACATGTCATGTCATTTTTGTTGGTATGTGGAACTTCACATAACTCCTCACGGTTTGAGAGTTATGGCCTTACGAAGTTGGAGGACCCTCACATGTCATCTAGAAGCCCCAAAAGGTCAAAGTAGTCAAAATGGTTTAAGGTAAATAATAAAGTGAAGTGATGAGTGTACTATAATTCAAAGTGAATACAATATAAATTATTTAAATAATAAATTTAATGGATAAATTAGAAGTGGGTTAACCCTAAAATAAGGAAAGTGGGGCCAAGTGACCTAGAAGATGTTTTTAAGGAAGCTACTTAGAGAGTATAAATAAGAGGCAAGGCTCTCTCATTTTAATGAAACTTGAGAATATTGAATATCTATATGTGTCTGAGGTAACCAAGGATATCCAAGCCTAATTTCAGAAGGAATGTGAAGAAAAGAGGGTGGAAATGCAAGGAAGGATAAATTCTTTTGATGGTGCTTTCTAAGGTATGTTATTTACAAGTCATCTCACCATTTTCGCTATAACTTTTTTTCTATAATGATTCAGATCGTGAAATTGATATGAAATTGAGAAAACATACCCAAGTATCTATGGTAAACAATTCATATTGTGGGTCGTTTTATTTTGGGAGTTACACTCTGTGTAAAATAGGGTTTGTGGCTAGTCCTAAAACTAGTCAAAACAGGTGTTTCAGGTAAAAACGTCATAACTTCTTCATAACAGATCCGAATTTAGTGAGACAAAAATTTTTGGTTAGGGTACAGTCTTTAGTATGTTGTGTAACAGTTTCAAATAAATTCAATGAATATTTTGTGTGGGGCACGCTCTACAAGGTCTCTCTCTAGAATAAGCCATAATTCAGCAAGGTATGCCATTTTTGCTATAAATCATTTTCTGAGAGGTTCCAAGTAGTGCCACCTGGAGGAATTGCATAAAGCAAACTGAAGAACATTGTATATCAGTTTCAGATCTTTATTCATTACAGGTACAAAGTTATGATTATTTCAAGTTGGGGTTGTTGACTAATCCAAAACTAGTCATGGTTGAGACAAGCAATTGATGAGTTGGCACATACATGAGGTGTATAGTTGATGATGTTGGTACATATTGATGAGTAATTTTTTATGAGTAGTTGACACATGATTGGTATATACTTGGTACATGGTTGGATTCACTTGTTTATGGTACAGGTTGATTACAGGTTGTTTGGCACAGGTCGGTGCATGGTTGATGCACTTGTTTATGTTGACAGATTGATATCTGTTGAGGATTCTTGCCTCATCTCAGTTGGTGCTTAGAATGTAATCTGAGTCTTGCATATAGATCTGGTTCTCTTGTAGATTTTTCCTCTATTCAGTTGTTGTTGAAAAACCCTCGGATTGAAGTCCATAATAAAAAGAAAAAGTGTACATACATCTTTTGTTCTTTGTGTTCCTTGTGGAGATGATTTGTTGATGATATGTTGTTGATATATGTTGTTGATATGTATTCACATCTAACTAATTATAAATTAAAGCAATGAGTAATTATCAAATGTTGAATGTTAACTAAGGATTTTTTGTGTAAGAGGGAAGTTTTGGGAAAAAGATCCCCACACTCATTAACCCCCGCCCCCCCTCCAAGTGTGGTAGGTGTGTTCAACAATGAATGCCACTACTATTACTTAAAAAATGCATCCACCCGAGCCCAGAAAGGAGGTGCATATGTGTAAGTTCGGGAACACATTACGAGACAGGTTATAGTAGCATCAATTGCAGGTTACAGGGCATGGAAACCGAGACGAAATTCCTCTTGGGTCTGGGAGTGCCAGAGTTGGATCGAGGCGTGGAGACAGTTATTTTTGGGTAATTCAATGCCACAAATCTAGTGGTGCTATCCATTTTTTTATCTAATCAATATTTATGTAGCTTGATTTCAAAATGAGTTATACTTATGTATTTTTCCAAATTATTTTGTTGAGTTAATGAAAAATCCTACCCATTTGAGAGCAGGACTCGAAGACGTAGTCCATCAGGGACGAACTCCGTTATCAAGTTTTTGTGTTCAGATTTGATGCGTATGTCTCTTCATTAATGAGATTTTCCTTCTTTAATGGTGCACTTTAATTTATGGTCATTTAATGCAATTCTTTATAATTCACTCGATGAAAAGATCTCGGATCAGAGAAGCTAGTCATTGTATCGATCCTAGTCTTTCTTGATTGGTCCGATATTTTTCATGTTCATGTGGATGCCTCCTCCATTGTGTTGGGAGTAGTCTTTGTGTACCCAAGCAATGGGAATATTGATCATCCTGTTTACTTTTCTAGTACTAAACTTTATAATTCTGAGAATAATTATACAATGACTAAGTGCAAGGACCTAGCTATGGTGTATGCCTTATAAAAATTTCACCACTATTTGCTTGGCACCCCCTTCAAATTATTTACTAACCATTTGGTGCAAAAATATTTGGTCAACAAGCCAATGTTAGGGGGAGAATATATCGTTGACTATTTCTCTTACAAGAGTTTGAGTTTGAGGTGGTTGTCAAACTAGGAAAACATAATGTAGGATGGGACCATTTGTTGAGGATCAAGTCCAGAGAAGCGGGTCAGAGCCTAGACGATGAACTCCCAGATGCTCAATTGTTTCTAGTAGAGGTGGTTCTTGATCAACTAGCTGAGATTGTTGATTTTATCACATCTAGACAGGCATCGGATGAGTATACATAGGCCCCAGTGCCGCCAAATGGTGACCCGCAATATTGACTATCAATTAATTGTTGGACAATTATACAAACTGGGGACTAGTGAAATTATGCACAAGTGTGTCTTAAAGCATGAATGGGACACGATTTTGTATGAAGTGCATGAGGGCATTGCAGGAGGTCACAATGCCATCAAAGGCACAATGTGTAAGGTCCTGCGCATAGGGTTATGGTGGTCGTCATTGTTAACATATTCCAAGTAATATTACAAATGGCGTGACGTTTGTCACCGCATCTAAAAACCATGTCACATAGAGGAATTGTCTTTGTTTCCCATTACATCATTGGAGCTATTTCACAATTGGGCCATCAAATTCATGGGACCCATAAGTCCCCTCGCTCATCAAAGAGGTACACGCTACATCATCACAGCCATAAGTATTTGGCTATATGGTCTGAAGCAGTGCCTATCAAGGATTATACTGCATAAATGGTTACACAGTTCATATTTGAGAATGTGATTACCAAGTTTGGGTGCCCAAAAGTGTTGATGAGAAATCAAGATTCACACTTTCTGAATGACACTATCTGTGAGCTCACCCATTAGTACATGATCCATCACCAAAAGATCACCCCCTATCATTTGCAAGCTAATGGTATAGTTGAAGCTTTCAATAAGATCTTAGAATGTGCCTTAACTAAAGTTTGTAATGTGCAGTGTGATGACTGGGATCAGTGTATACCAGCAGTACTATGGGCATATAGAACAACCTGTAAATGGTTGATGAATCATACTCCCCTAAGTTTGGTCTGTGGAAAGGAGGTCGCCATTCCACTATAATTTATTGTTCCCAACCTACGCATTGCCATAGCCACCCAGATATTAGATGAGCAGTCCATTCAGTAGAGATTCAATTAACTCATGGAGTTGGACGAAGATCGCATGGTGGGAGGATGAAGAAAAATGGTTAAGAAGAAGAGACAGAAAGCATGGCATGACCGTAGCATCCATCACAAAATTTTGCAACCAGGGTCTCTAATGTTGTTATACGATAGCAAGTTTTTCAAACACCCCAGCAAGTTACGCATGCATTGGTTGGGACCCTTTCTCCTAGTCTACATCAGTGAAGTTAGCGTAGCCAAGTTGGCCACATTGCAGGGACAACCTCTCAAGGGGCTTGTTAATGGAAACAAGTTGAAGGTGTTTTATGGGCCCCAAGGGTCAATTACCACTTAACAACAATAATCAATGCAATAGTTAGCACAGCTTATGCATAGGGTAGTGTATGGAGTAGATATGTAGGTATATAGTCAGCATAATTAAAAAATTTCAACAACAGAGGACACGCTCCGGTCACATAGGTAGATCAGACAAATTAACAGGTTTTTAGATTTCCAATATTTCCATTCACGGGTGAAGTTATTACCCGCATACAAAGTACTATATCTAACAAATGACTCACACGAGAACATCCCAAGCTACATGGAGCTACATCACACCGAAAGGTAAAGCAATCTGATTCGTCCAGATCACACATGGCCCAGGTATGTAATCAGTTATGACACCACATTATAAAAGGGACATCACCAATACGACAGATCAAAATCGTTATCAACCACCTTATGGGAATTAATCGTGGATTCCTATTACTTCTCTGGCATTCAACATCAATTGGCCATTTGCACATTCCCGACATATTTTTCTGGCCACTACCCACCCTATTTATACACACTCCCACCTTCAATTCCATCTCATGGATCCTCCATGCCTCAATAGTGAAAGTCCCTATCAATTGGAAAGTGAGCAGTACCAACCATTCTTTCACCAGCAGTTCCAATTTTGGCCTGAATTATATTTTACTAGATAAGTTTCTGACTCATGTCCATTTCCAACAGACGGTCAATTTCTTACAACTCTCCATCCAGGTAGGTGGCCCAAGATCCAACGATTTAGTTTTATTGGTGGTTGAGGATTTGAGTACAACTACTGGGCATGGGGCCCAACCTTTTGTTCACCAACAATACACACTCGACTACCACATAGTTCCTTGAATTATGCTTCAAAACTGTGATAGTAAGCCACCTCTCTAAGTCGAGATTTGGTGAGAATGTCACCATGGATGATCACCTTTGTTGAAGCCGACAACCCAATTATGTGGGTTTCCCCCTCCACTAGATATAGCGGTGTGTGCCTTCCATCCTATACATCTAGCTCAACAAGACAAGAGGATGATGGCGGTCTCAGCCAATGGATTCTTCACTCGGGACCTACTTCCCATAGGCCACTGAGTAACTGGGTGAAGTTCTAGTTGTTGAGTTTGGCCTAGTTCAAGATTGGCTTTCTCGAAGATACGCTTCAAAATATCTCTCACTCGCCACTCCAGAAAACCCTCGAAAGTAGAGAGTTACAGTGCCCGAATGAATGAATCCCAAAGCCATATATTACCTTGAGGATTGCTCGACTCATTCCAAGACATGTGTCAAGATGCAACTACAGCCTCAACATATGATTTTCTCTTACTCAAACCCGACTACAACTAGAATTGGGTTTGATGTTTTGGCCATACAATGTTGTTGATTTTCTCTTACTCAAAGCCATGTGTGGACATAATGGTTATTCTACCTTGGCATAGTTTCAATTCCACCTAGGAGTCACACCATGCTCAAGGCCATTGGCTCTAGGATAAGCTAAGTAATAGTGTCGGGGTCATGTTGGTGCCCAAATTTTTAGGGTAAGTTTACGTGCACGTACGATAATAGTTGTGTGTGAACTTCAGTTTTGTGCACACATCAGTAGCTACACAGTAAGAGTTCTACAAAGCATGCTAAAATCAAGAAGATGTTTCATGCACACCAAATCAAAAAAAATATCTTAAGGAATATTCCAAAATGATTCACTCAGACAACACAAGAGATTATGGGGCAGTTAAGGGATGAGATGACAAGTTCGTTAGGACTGCCCCAATGCCAAAGAGGTTACATGGAATGCATGTGGGTGGTAGAAGTGTGTAGAACTAGCGATCAGTGGAGTGAGTGGAGCATAGGTGAAAGTGACAGAGTGCCAAAGCAAAGAAGAGAATAAAAAGGAGAAGAGAAGACATAGAAGAGAGTTCAAGGACTCTGAGTTCTACAATAGAGGAAAAATCAATCTAGGTTGTTTTTGCATGAGTCATGTTGTGAGTCTGTGTAATAGTGTTGTAAGAGGCTAGAAAAATTTTGCATATGGTTGGAACAATTTTGTAAAGAAACTGTAATGGATTCAATCTAGTATTTTGTGTAGAATCTGATAGAGAGTGTGTGGCACATTATAATGCATCAATGGAAGAAAGTATTAGAGTGTAGGGCACTATTCCTATTGCATTATGTGTCTCTTGATGTGTTCATGCTACTATTTGAATGGAAATAATACAAAGTTGGTGTTCTCCCTGTCAATGGTTGTGTTGATTATGAGTTAATTGGATAAATGTGTTATTGATGTATGTTGTGAATATGATAATGAATTGTGATGGAATGTGTGAATGTCATCTTGAGTGGCTTCCTAGTATTCTTTAGTTATTCATCTCCGACACAATACCAAATGGTCTCTGTGATTCTCATGGTGTCTCAGGTGAGACCTTCTTCGGTCCTAAACTGAGGATTGATATGTTTATTCCTTGGTGTTTTGTTGATCAAATTTGGACAAACCCTGGGTCATTAACCCCCTAGTGTTAGGAAGGATGCATGCAAGCAAGCCAACAAAACACACTATAGGTATTGGTTCATGACTGCTCAGCAAGATGGGATACACCATAGGAGGACTTGGGAAGAATGTACAAGGTATGTGTGTTCCTATTACACCTGAGATGAAGTCGCCAAGAATAGGTCTTGGATATGATAATGTTGTTACCTCCCTCCCTACACCTTCCCTTACTACGACCAGGGAAGTTTTATTTATTGCAGTTGGAGTTCAGAATGGTTTGTTGGAAGAGAAACCTACTACTGAAAATATTGATGAGTTGGTTGTTCCTAACACACATGAGTCTAAGAATAATGGTGTTGGTGACTTTGATGTTGATATGTTGGGTTATTCTACTCCTGAGAGTACATCAAAACCTAATCCATATTCTTCTTATCAACCAGCACAAAATTGTGTGCGTTATCATCATCCTCACCATAAATATTGAAGGAATGGCAATCATGCTTTCAGATCTTTGCAAAAGATAAATGAAAGATAGGACCGTGGGCTAGTATTGACTACCAAGATAGACTATGGTTGGATTGATGAATGGTCATGGGAGAATCTATCCAAATGCTTGAGTAATTCATATCATTTGTGTGTCATCATATGTATAGTTGTGCAACGTCACTCTTTCTTACCGATTTCTTTGGAGTTGTCGACCTAGGATTGACCCGACATGAAAATCGATTAGTGTTCAACTGAGACATTGGTCAATTGAGTCTCAACCAAAACTGACAGTCGAATAGAGGTTTTGACTGCCTATTTATCAACTGATTTTCAATTAGTTGTTTTTCATCAACTGTTATTTTCAATGAGGACTATTATTACTACTACATCCCTTAGTTGTGTTTAATGGGAGAAGTACTTGAAATTGTTGATGTGTACACCTAGTTGATGTGTTGTCTTGTTGACTCGATTGCTTCTTGTTGAATCGACTTGGATTTTTTGAGACTAATTGAACCATGTTCAACTATGTTGTTGGGAGTTGTACTACTGTTTATTATACCTAATATAGATATTGTTTGGATACAGATATTTTCTGCATTGACAAAGACTGATTATCTTGGTGTGCTTCTTGTCTGGTCAACTGATCGAATGACGTATGTTGTCTTGTTGTCTAGTTGATTGATTGACTGGGACTGTGTTTGAACAGTAGATTTTGCAATGTTAAGAACCAAATATCAAAATAGCATTAAAAAACCTCAAAATAAGTACTCAACGCCTTGAAAAAGAGAGAATTTCATATAATAATCCTCTTTGAGGGGGCAACCTCCTTCTACACCACATAAATTTCCAAATACCAGATGATTCCAAATGAAAAGGTCTCCTTGGTATACATAGGAGACTAGGAGTTACAATTACAACTAATGTACCCAAGCTGACATAAATAAAATAACATTACTAATGTAATATGCCCCAATTAAGGGGTAATGTGCCACTATTTAGGGCTTAACATGCCCCTCCCCTTAGGACAAGTGTTGTCCACAATGCTTGAGTAATTCTGGATGCTTCTATATAAAAGACTCATCTTCCCAAGTGGAATCTTCAGCAGGTAGTTTCCTCCACTTAATGAGATACTCTGAAATGGATCTATTCCTCAGCTGGACTATTCTTGTGTCAGTGATAGCTTCAAGCTCCAATATAATTTTTCCTTCCTCGTCAAGTTCTGGAAATATAGTTTGAAATGGGATCTTGTCACCTACAACCTTCTTTAAGCATGAAACATGCAAAACCGGGTGTATTCGTGAAGATGCAGGCAACTCCAATTTGTATACCATAGTACCAATCTTTTGCAACACCTTATAAGGGCCATAGTAATTTGGTGATAATTATTATCCTTCTTAGCTTGCTTGAGGGACATTTCTTTGTATGGTTGTAGTCTTAAAAATACCCAAACCCCTACTTCAAAACTTCTTTCTCTACGATGTTGATATGCTTGTTGTTTCATGCGATTTTGTGCCATGGATAGGTTGTCCTTTAAGAGTTGGAGAAATTTTTGTTGATGCTCGATGTGTTCTTCCATTGATTGAACCTTAGATTTTTATTTTAGAGAAGAAGTGATGGAAGGTGGGTGGCATCCATAGAGTACCATAAATGGTGTCATTTTTTTTGCAGTATGAAAAGAAGTGTTATATCACCATTTTCCAAGGGTAACCATTTGAACCATTGTGTTTTTTTATCAAAGACAAAGAAACGAAGGTAGCCTTCCATACATTTTTTCATTAGCTTAGTTTGTCCATCTGATTGAGGATGATAAGATGAGTTATGAGCCAATTGAGTACCCAAACAAGAAAATAATTATGTCCAAAAATGTCCAGTGGAGATGGGATCTCTGTCACTTACAATAATCTTTGGGCTTCCATGTAGCTTTTGAAATGTCTCCATGAATGCGGTGGCAACTGTACTTTCTTTGAAAGGATGAGAGAGTGCACAAAAGTGTGTGTACTTGGTCATTCTATCAACAATCACCATGACAACACTATTTCCTTTAGACTTTGGTAACCCTGTGATGAAATCCATCGAAGCTTCCTCCCAACACTAACTTGGGATGGATAATGGTTGTAAAAGACCTGGGGTCTTAATTTTTACCACCTTATTTTGTTGGCAAACCAAACATTTTTCCACAAACCTTTGAACATCGATTTTAAGGCCATCCCAAAAAAATTCCTTCTTAACCCTATGGTAGGTTTTCAAAAATCGTGAGTGCCCTCCTATCAGAGAGGTGTGCAATTCTAATAGTACATTTTGTTTGAGTTGGGAGTTCTTACATAAATATAAGTGATCTTTGTACCATAGTAAATCATTTTTCCATGTAAATGTATCTGATGCACTGGAATCCTACTGCAACCTTTGAATGA